>VSMD01033659.1:0-57572 GCA_008750895.1 Mirza zaza
CTATGTATATTAGTTGGCCAATTAATTTCTTTCTATTTATAGTAGAGACGGGGTCTCGCTCTTGCTCAGGCTGGTTTCGAACTCCTGAGCTCGAGCAATCCGCCCGCCTCGGCCTCCCAGAGTGCTAGGACTACAGGCGTGAGCCACCTCGCCCGGCCCTTACAGCTTTCTTGTAAATGCAGACACTCCTAGGACAGGGTTCTAGAAAGGTCCCTTGGGCCTTGTGGGATGAGGGCAAGGTGGTGGTGAGGGCAGGAAGGGGGCGTCACGATCCAAGTCACACTGGCATCTTCGTGTACCTTCCTGGACCTGTGTTTTCTCTCTGGATCTTGGCTTTTCAGGCACATTGTGTGCCTGGTACAGACTTGAGCCCAACAGAGCAGGAAGGAGAAGTTGCAATCTTCCTGTGTATGAATTTTGTCCTGACACAGGGAAGAGGGTGCTTGGATGCTTTATACCACCTGGAAAACATGTCCAAGTATGCAGATGGCGGCAGCCAGTTGCTGTCCCCTGTGCCACATCTTGTCCTTGGCCTGCTTTGTATGCCTCTGAGCTGAGCGTGTTTTTTACGGTGGCCTGCAAAACCTAAATATTTACTGTCTGGCTCTTTACAGAAAAAGTTTGCCCTGCCCTGATGTAGATAATGGGACTGCAATTTCAGGGCTATGGCAGAGGCCTAATCTAGATGGAGCATGCTCCGGTCCTGCAGATCCCAGAGATTCGATACTTGTGCTGAGCAGAGAGAGTGTGGGGTCTGTTCCTTCTGTTACACCCACAGGGGCCACGCCATCTGTCCTTAGGAGGAGTAGGGCAGGAATCCACAGTCACAAAATGGACCAGGCCCCAGAGAAATGTAAATGCATTTGGCTAATTTCCTTAGGGAAATCTGATTAGCAAAGTGATTAGCAAATCCCTGTCATATCCCTGGGTCATCTTCTCCCCTCTTATTTTCTGAGTTGGTTATTTTCCCCTTGGACAAGCCCTGGTGCCAGAAGCTGAGAGCCTGAGGGTACTGGATCCTCAAGAGCACCCCTAGGTGAGAGACCCAGGCCCTCTGCCTCCACAGAGGAGGTCAGAAACAAGGCCCCGGAGGACCCACCTTGCTCCCCAGGTGTCCTGAGTTGCAAACAAGGGCTTGGTTGTACCTTTTCTTGCAGAGGAAGCCTGAATGCTGCCTGCTCTTTCCTTACTGTCGATCCCAGGGGGGTTGGTTTGCAGAAAGTGGAAGGCTCTCTAGGGAGTTTCAGGTATATTCTCCTTACTTTGTTTTAGTTCAACCTGAAAAAAAAAAACCCACCCGACATTATTGAGCAAAAGCCCATGATGTGTTGATACCATGCTGAGCCTTGTAAGGGCTATAAAAGCCATTGCCGTACAAAGCTTGCTTGTTCTCTGCTCTGTGTCTTCCCTTCCATCCACTTTGTGGTGCATGGAATGTAAAAGATGCTTAATAACTATCAGTTGAATTATTGAAATGAACTCAGATTTGAATGTTTGTCTCTTCCTCTGGAGGTTTGAATGGCTCCCCTTGTCTTCTGACCAGAGTCCGTGCTTTTCTCCATCAGGCATTTGTAGATTGTTAGACTTTGGTCCATACTTACATCTCCATTTTCTTTTCCTACTCTGGCTTAGGCGACTGGCCTGTAAAAAAAAGTAAAAAAATCTCGGGACTCACCAAACTCCTTATGCAAAAGGAAAAGTCAAGCCTGGAGGCTGAGTTATGCAACACCCTCTTCCAAAAGAGTAGCTGTTACTAGCATTATGCATTAGCCACATCTCCATGGAAAGGTAAAAGGCTCCAGGCATCTGCAAAAGACTGCCCTCTCCACCATAAATAAGGAAATTCTTTGCTGGCCTCCCATGAACAAGGACATGCCAATTGTAACTTTAGTTCTGTGGTCAAAGTCTAGCTCTTAAAACTGAAGTCTGTCCACACTGATAATGTTGATTACAAGCTTATCTTCTCAGGTGCAGAACATGGACAAGTCAAGAGCAATCATTCGTCCACCTACCCGAGAATATCTGTGAATTGATTCTTCCTTTACCCCCCTTTTCTCTTCAAACATTCACCTTATCTTATGTAAAATGTAGATTTCCTGGGCACTAACTAAAGTCTCAAAAGACTATAACCATTTCACCTTACCATCTACCTGCCCTTCTTCCCACCCCTCTTCCCTACATGTCTTTCCCCCATTTAAGGAAATGTATAAATACTAAACCTCTTAAAAACCTCTTTAAGAAAACAGCTACAGATGCGACTGTGGCTTGTGTTTTCCATGGATGTGCCCTAAAACTGGCTTAATAAACCTCAAATGATTGAGATCCTTGCCTTAGACACTCATTTTACATGCCAACATCTGGACAGCCTGGAATGCCTTGCCTGATAGCTATCTATTGTTATGGTGATGGATTCTCCAAACTTCACTGGCCTAAAGAAGTCCTTTGTGTCCTTCTATACCCAGCTTAAATGTCATCTCTAGGAGTCTTCCCATTGACTCCCACTTCCAATTGAGATTAGTGTTCTCCTTCTTATATATATACTCATGATAATAAAGAACACTTACAAAGTGCTTAATATGTGACAGAAACTGTTCTAAGCCCTTTACACATATTAGCTGTTTTCATCTTCACAACACTCCTAAGAGGATATGGTATTGTTGGCCCTGTTTTACTACTAAGATAACTGAAGCACTGAAGCTTACAGTAGATGTCCAAAGGTTTTCTAGCTAGTAGGTGTCAGAACAAATATTGGAACCTAGGAAGTGCAGTTCCACCATGCTTTAGCCACCAAGCTACCCTGCCTCTCAGTATACCAAGTGATCTTGATTGACTTGTTTGGATGTGTTTCTAGATTATGAGCTCCTGGGGGCACAGCTGTTTCTTTGTCATCACGGTACCCTCATAGCCCTCAAAAAGTATTTTACAAGTAGTGGGTGCTCAGTAACTGAGTAATGAAATACACTGAGTCTGGCTTCCTGCTTTGATCTACTGGTAGGGTCCCTTGCTTCGGGGATGGCTGGTCCAATAGCAGTGGTCGTCAGGGTAAGGTGCAGTTCCTCCTTTGCATTGTTCAGAACACAAGTCCCGAGCCAGCTGCTGTGGAAACCCCCAGGAATAAAGTACCTACCTGCCTCCCAGGTACTTCCCAGCCTGGGACAGCTCTCAGTATTGTATATCTGAGTTTCCAGAAACCGTGGAGACCAGCATCGTAAAAATCTTAGCGCTAAGCAGCACTACCTTGGTCTTACTCAGTGGGAGGTTTTCTCACAGGGAGGCTGCTGAAGGTGAATGAGTGAATGGAGGTTGACTGTACCAGCTCAAACTCGTGGGTAGGTGCAGGGGTTACTTTCCTTAGTGCTTCTGTTGGGAATTCAAGGTACCTTCTAGACCTTCGGGATATTCTCTTTGCTGCTCCTGAAGCAGTCCTGTGGATTTGGGAAAAATTCATCCCTTTCTCTCTCTGTCTCATTCTTACACATTCTCTTTCGATCTTTATTATTGCTTTTACTACTGTTATTCTTCTAATTATAGAGCTCACACATACTTGAAACAGTTGGAAACAACACAAAAATATTTTCTGGAGATAAACACCATCAACAGTGGGTTGTGTTTCCTTAAGGATATTTTTCCCCCTAAATCTACACAAACGTATTTAAAAAATAAAAATGAGATTATTTTTAATGTCATCTTCTGCAGCTTTCTTTTTTCTCCATGAAAGTACATTTGGCCGTATTGTAAGGAAGATGTGTGATCCTGTTCCAAGCTGGGTTTAAAATTGCTCCTGAACAGCCAGTCCACCAGTGGGTCAGCATTTGTTAAAGAAAGACTAGCTGTGCTCCTTAAGGTTTCCATCAGAGCACCTCTATTGGCAAGAGTAAAGTTAAGACAGGGTCCTGGGGTGTGGCCTCAAGCACCTGCTGCAACTGCCAGATATCCTTGAAGTCAAATATTTTATTTTACAAGTTCATTTTATTTTATGTGTTCTGTTTACCCGTGTGGCTTTATATACCCCAGGGTATAGGTGGCTCAGTGTGAGAGTTCGATGCATAAGGTGTGCCCAGCTCCCTCACTAGTGTGTCAAGGAATATCAAAGTTCTGGGTGGGCAGATGTAGAATGGGCTCAAGCAGGAGGAGGGACCATCTCATTTTGGGTGATAGAACCCATGGGGGTACCCTTTCTGAAAATTTTACCCCTCTGGAGTAATCAGCCCACCAATAGGCATCACTTATAGTGCCAATGCCCCAGATCCATTGACCAAATTATCATTTGTATGGAAGCAGGGCTGTGAACTCAAGTAGGTCTGCTTCATTTTGGAGCATATAGGATGACAGGATGATGATAATACATAGATGATAATAAAAATATCTAACATTCATAGAGGCTTACTATGTGCCAGACACCCTCCTTTCATCTCATTTTACTCCTGAGAACCAGAGAGATTAAGTAATTTGCCTGTAGTCACACAGCTAGAGCCTATGTGCCTTTCTCTGGAGGGCCTTGAATTCCCATCAGGGTTGTTGCCTGTAGGAAAGAGCTACCTGGAGGTATGTGTGGCTTGGCTTCTTTTTGGCCAACATGACTGATGGTGAGCTTTGAAGGCTGGTTGAAAAGTTGGCTTTACAAGAGACATTGATAGCCTTGGGGGATAGGCCACATCTGACCCTGAGGTCACTGGGGGACGAAGCTTACCCAGAGGAGAGAGAGGATGATGGGGGGAGGGGTCTTGAAACCAAGCCATATGACTTAAAGAACATGTTTAGCCAGGATAAAGGAGGTTCAAGGGACAGGAGGACTGTCTAGAGAAAGGGGAATTCTGCTGCAGTCCAAGGACAACCGTGGGCCTGGTAAGTAGAGATTCTGAAGAACATGTAAACTCAGTGTCAGGAAGCTAGAGGTGCCTGGCAGCCTAATGGGATGCCTTGGAGGGAGGCGATGGTGTGTGTGGAAATGCTAATCTGGACCCCAAACTCGGCTTCTCTAACCTGTTCATTGAAAATGAATAGGCTGGTTCCCACTTGGTTCTCACCTAGTTCCCACCTGGTTCCCAGGTACATCATTGGGTGTGGGGTTCCTTCATGGTTGCGGGCAGGTTGGACTTAAAAGGGCTTTTACAATCCTGTCCAGTTCTGGGCTTCCAGGTGGCAGGGTAGTTGTGCTCAGAGGCCACCCTGCAGACCAGTGCAGATCTGCGACCCTGCAAACCAGGTCAGAGTGGGGCTGGGGAGGATTAGTTTGCTGGGGCTGCCGTACAAAGTACCAGAAAGCTGGTGGCTTAAACGACAGACATGTATTGTCTTACAGTTTTGGAGGCTAGAAGTTCAAAATTAAGGTGTTGGCAAGGTTGGTTCCTTCTGAGGGCTGGGAGGGAACGATCCATTCCAGGCTTTTCTCCTTGGCTTGTAGGTGGCTGTCTTGATGTTCACATGGTGTTCTCCCTGTATCTGTGTCTGTCTCCAAATTTCCCAGTTTTGTAAGGACACCAGTCATTTTGGATTAGGACCACCCTTATGATCTCATTTTTACTGAATTACCTCTGGAAAGATCCTATCTCCAAATAAGGTCAAATTCTGAGAGAGTGAAGGTTAGCACTTCGATGTATGAATTTTAGGGGAACACAAATCAACACATAATAGGGCAAGCATGTGACATTTCAGGCATATGGATGCATGAGTATAAGGGCTGAGAGCACAGGCCCTGGAGACTGCCTGGGTTCAAATCTCAGCTCTGCCATTTCCTAGTCATGTGACCCTTCAGAGACTTAGCTTCATCATCTGCAAAATGGGGCTGGTAAGAGTTCCTGTTACCATAGGGTAGTGGTGAAAATTAGGTGAATAAATACATGTAAACTCAGAATATGCCTGGCATACAGCAAGTGGTAAATGCATGGTTAGCTATTGTTAATGTGCCTTCATACTGCAGATTATAGTGGTCTTTTTTTTTCTCTATTGAGTAGGAAAATGACTTTGTTTATACTCACCCTTTATTGATAGGATATTTATAAATCATGCAAGTCATGGCTTCTCTCATTGAATGGTGTAATTTTTTATTTTATTTAAAGAGAAATGGTACAATTTAGACTTTTAATATCATTTAAGAGCCTTTATTCCGATATTTCAGTGAACTTTGGTGGCAGCCTTTAATAACTGACATCAGAGTGTCAGTGATTAGTGACAAATATTCATAGTGGTGTAGTTAATCAAGGAGTTAGATGTTTTGTTAATTTATAATTATTATGTTCTTATGTGCTTATATGCTTTGCCAGCATCTGTCTTACCTTTCGTCTGTATTCAGCAAACACTCAGCTTTGGTTTTGTTTTTTTGTTTTTAAATTGTAGCAAAGTACTTATAAAATTTAACCATTCTAACTGTTTTTTAAGTGTATGGCTCAGTGGCATTAGGTGCATTCACATTGTTGTGCAGTCAGCACCACCATCCATCTCTAGAACTTTCTTCATCTTCTGAAACTGAAATTCCATACTCATTAAACACTAACTTCCCAATCCCCCATCTCCTTACCCCTGGCAACCGCCATTTTACTTTCTGTCTCTATGATTTAGACTACTCCAGGGACCTCATATGAGTGGAATCATACAGTATTTGTCTTTTCGTGACCGGTTTATTTCACTTAGCATAATGCCCACAAGGTTCATCCATGTTGTAGCATGTGTCAGCATTTCCTTCCTTTTTAAGGCTGAATCCCATTTCATTGACTGTGTAAGTCACATTTTGTTCATTCATCTCTCAATGGACATCTGGGTTGCTTTCACCTTTTGACTATTGTGAATAATGCTTCTATAAACATGGGTGTTCTTTAAAGAAAACAAACTTGTGTTAATCATGTACCTGTCTGTTGTAGAAAAATTAAATATACAGTCAAGTAGAAAGTACACTCTTACCCCAATCACCTAAAATCTTACTGCTTTAGAGAGAACCACTGTATGTATTTAGGCCTTTATTGCCTCTAACTGTTCAATACTTGTGAAATGAGATTGTTTTGTATGTATTGTTATGGAACCCGAGCTGTTGTTACGCAAAGTTTGAAATCTGTGAAGTTATTTGGTAGTTCCCTTGTTTTGAGCAGCTGGTGGTGGGTGCCTGTACTGGGCCCAGCGGTGGCACAGGCTGGCCTTGTCGTCACTGTCTCCTCTGTAATCGGTATGGTGATCCCATTGGAAGTTGGGAAACAGGCTGTGAAAAGCCCAAGGTCACCCGGCTCTTCCTGCCCCAGACGCTGGCTCCTGACTGGCCTCTCCTCTCCGCCTCTTCCAGGCCAATGTCTGCAGGCTGCGGCTGACCGTTCCTCCCGAGAGTCCAGTACCCGAGCAAACCGAAAAGAAGGTTGAGAGAAAAGAGCAGGTAAGGCATGTTCCAGGCAAGGCTGCCACAGGTTCCAGTCTTTGCGCTCTTAACCAGCTCTGCCTCCTGTCCCCGCGCCCGGCTGTTCACAGGGCAGCTCTGATGAGGAGAAGGCCCCCTTCACCTTCCCACCCGGTCTCCCGTCTTCCCGCCACACACCCCAGTCTCCCCAGCTGGCTCTGCCCGCAGTGTGCCCTGCTCTTGTTTCTTGGTGAACACTGCGGTTCTGTGTTGCCTCGAAGCTGCAGGGACACTGGCCTTAGTGACAGGTGCTGCGGCAGGGAATGTGGGTTTTCCTGAAACAGCCCAGTCCGGTTGAGTCAAAGGGCCCATTGTGAGCTGCCAGTGGGGCTGGAGTCCTTCTCAGCAGCTTGGAGCAGCCGCCGGGGCCCAGGTGACATGGGACAGAGGAAGGCCGGGCCGGGGCCGTGGGGTGGGACGGGCACTTTCTCAGCTGGGGGAGGAGGCGTTCAGCAAACATTTTTGTGCCAGCTCATGTGCTAGTGCTGGGGCCGTGACGATAAGTATGTCCTTGCTTTAGAGGAACTTGCAGTTCTCCAGGTGAGACAGGTGTATTTATTTTTTATACAAATACACAGGGATGATGTGATATTTCAAGCATTGGGATCCAGCGATGTAATGAGAGGGCTCTGGGAACACAGAGACGGGAATGACTGCTTGGGAGGTCACATTGGAGCGGGGGTAGGGGGGGGTTAAAGGGTAAAGAGAAAGTCCTGTTTACCTCTAGGCCTCTGGTCCTGGCCAAGCCATTTTACTCATTCACAAGCCATTATGGGGCACCTACTGTGTTCCAGGCACTGTTGTTCTAGGCAGAAGGAGTAGAGTAGCGAACAAAGCAGTAAACAAACAAACAAAAGATCTGTCATCCAAGGAACTTACATTCTGGTGAGATAAGAATGAAAATAAACAAAGTCATTAAGTGCATTTTATGGCAGTTAGGAGGTAGCAAGTGCTAATGGAGGTAAGTCAATTAAGAGGAGGGGACAGGAGTGCCAGGGAGTAGGCGTAGGCGTATTTTTTTCTTGTGCATATATTTTATGTGGTTATAAAATAAAACAAAATAAAATGGTATGATATAATATAATATAAATTTCATAAATGAAATCACAAGATAGTGACCTCCTGAAATACAAGCCTTGCTTTAGAGTTAACCGGTAACGTGGTCAGCTATACAAAAGGAAGCTTCTCGTTGGCTGCTAAGCGATTGATAACGCCCCTGGGTTTCCAGGAGGTCCCTGTGTCCCCTTCCGCCTCTGACATCCTTCCTCTCCCCACTTCCTACCAAGGACAGAGAGCTGCCTGTGCTAATGCAGATGATGAATGACAGGGACAGGAAGGAGGGAGGGAGGAAAACAAAGTTATGATGAGAGAAATCTGCATGTGAAGTTGAAGTTGCTGATCTGCCTAAAAAGAGAGGATGAGTCCCATTAAAAGGATCCAGAGAAGTGACTGAGCGTGGAATGGATGAGGTGGGCCTGGGACACCTGGGGCTAGGAAATAAGGTGGTACTTAGAGATGAATGAGGTCACAGCATGGGACCCAGGAGCCGGTTTGAAAGGGCTCTCACTGACCAAAATTGGAGCAACCTGAGCATGGAAAAGAATAATGACCGAAGTGGGTTATGACACATAGAGTCATTTTTTAAAAATCCATATGCATGTAGTGATAATCGGAAAAGGGGAGGGGTTAGAAAAGGGAAGGCTCCTCTTCATAGAACACAAGCTAATACATTTAGAAAATCTCGGCCAGGTGCGGTGGCTCGCTCCTGTAATCCTAGCACTCTGGGAGGCCGAGGCAGGCGGATCGCTCGAGGTCAGGAGTTCGAAACCAGCCTGAGCAAGAGTGAAACCCCATCTCTACTAAAAATAGAAAGAAATTAATTGGCCAACTAATATATATAGAAAAAATTAGCCGGGCATGGTGGCGCATGCCTGTAGTCCCAGCTACTCGGGAGGCTGAGGCAGGAGGATTGCTTGAGCCCAGGAGTTTGAGGTTGCTGTGAGCTTGGCCAATGCTATGGCACTCTAGCCCGGGCAACAGAGTGAGACTCTGTCTCAAAAAAAAAAAAGAAAAGAAAAGATAAGAAAATCTCTATTTTGCAACCCCCAGCAGGTTCATCAATAGATGCAGAAACTAGCTGGTGAAAGGTTATTGTGGAATGGGATGCTCACGTGGCCTCAAGGTATTACCTCAACAGATTGCTGCCTGATTCTAGAGGGGCATGTACCTTCACAGTGGAGTGGGCTGGCAGTCCACGTTTCAACCACGTGACCCAGCCTAGCACCACCAGTCGTGGGTCAGCTGACGTTACAGGACCTGAAGTGATATGATTGAGTGGTGCGCAGTATGACCTATATGGCATTCATGTCAAACTTTTTTAATGAACTCTAATGATAAGGAAGCAGAAAAACCCAAAATGTGGGACGTTCTACAGAACAATTGGCTTTAACCCCGTCATAAATGTTATTGAAAAAGAAAGATGAGAATTTGTGGTAGGTAAGAAGAGACTAAAAGAGATTTAACGTTAAATGCAGCGAGTTGACCTTGATTAGATCTTGGTCCAGAAAAATCTATAAAAGACATATTGGGATAATAATATACTTTTGAATAGGAACCCTATATTAAATATTATTAAATGTGAATTTTCTTGTGATAATGGTACTGTGGTTATGTAGTTGAACTGTTCTTTGAGCTTCTCTGTAGATTTGAGCATTCTCCAAAGAGAAAGTTTAGGGGTGAAGCTCATCCTCAAGAAGAAAGTGGGAATGGTCTGGCTTCAGCCAGTGGACCTCTTTGCTGATTAGTAGGACCGAGGGGCCCTCTCTTGCTGCGGGGGTGTCCCTTTCTGCTCTCCCTGCTCCTCTCTCCCCTCCTTCTTAGAGCCCATGGCTTGCTCAGGGAAGTGGGCCTGGGCTGTATCCAGGGGCGCATGGCTGCTTAGAACACTTTTAGAAGAAGGGACCCAAGCTGGAGTGAGGGGCAGGACGAGGGTGCTGGCGGTGCCTGTCGTCCGTATGCACGGGAGGGGAGTTGGGGAACTCGGTCTCTTGGAGTCAGACCCAAGCTGCATGCCTGGGCAGATGTTTGTGAAGGGTTTTGAGTGCCTGAACTGGGGCGGTAGGTGCCCTGGAGGGCCTGTCACCGCTGAAGAAGAATCAAGTGTCCCAAGGAAGGAGACGCATGTGTTCAGCTATGTCAAGTGGAGCCGATAACCAAGTTGTGTGCCAATTTGCCTGTTGGCCTTAAACAGTGCTTTTCAAACTTGTTAAAGCAAAAGGAACCCTCTTTTTTTTTTTTTTCTGGCTCAGAATGTTATACTGAATCCTCACATGGAAGCCAGGCAAAAGTGGCACTGGTGGGGGCCCAGGTCCTCCCAGCCTCCCATCAACGCTCGACCCCCAGGCATCCTCGTGTGGGTACCCGAGGACTCCAAGGCTCTGAGGAGCACAGCACAGAGACCCCTGGGGTTTCATGCACCAGATGGTTCTCACACAGGTGCACAGTCCAGGTGCCTGTCCGTGATGCATTGGTGACTCACTGCAGAAGAACTGGGGTAGAGAGGAGGAGGGTGGGGCGGCTGTTTCACTGGGACTGAAGTTCTTGGGGTGGTGGCAGCCCTTGAAGGTCCTGGTGGCAACTGGGAGGCTGTTCTGGGTGATATTGTCACCACGTCCTGGCCAGGTTCCTGGCGTGAGTCATTGGGATGACCAGCAAGGACCCTCTGGAGAGGCCACTTCACTTGATATGGTTTCAATGTGGCTGCCCCTCCCTGGCACCCACAGAATTGCAAGGTGCCCAAAACTCTGGACGGCCCTTCCTGGTCAGGTGACTTTGGTGCCTTAGGAGGAGGGTCTGTGGTGTGCCAAGGCCGGGAGCTTGGCGCTGGCTCGGATGTGGGAGTGGGAGGATGTCAACGGCCTGAGTGACTTCTGAGGAGGTGGGACATCTCGGAGGATTTCCAGGGCCCTGTTAGAGCCACAGCTGACGGAGGGCGGGCTGGGCCTTATTCTTTGACACTGTTAAAGATGCCCAGTGTGTTTTGAGAAATGGGGGTGCCGTGGGGCAGCCAGCCACATGTAAAGGCCACTGCCAGTTGGACCATCCTTCCACCCATCGTGCCCACATCACTGGAGAGAGAGACCGCTCACCGTGGAGGTGTGTCGCAGATGGTGCGTCTTGCCCAGCTCCTCAGAGCTGTGGTTAGAGGCTCCTGGAGGCAACTACAGCAGACTTGGCATCTTTTGTGGAGTCGTGAGTTTGTGGGGTGTATTTGGGAGGCTTCCTACCCCTAAGGCAGATGTTTATCTGCCTGTTCCTTCTAGTCCTTCTCTTCAAAAGACATCGACTGCCTTGAGACCGCTTCCTGCAGGCCACAGATGAGCTGCAAAACACTCAGCTAGCTTCCTCTTTAAAGTAGGCATCGTGTAGTGCCCGGTTGCAAAGAGCAGGTGAGCTGATAGATGCCAAGTGCCCATCGTGGTGTCTGGCCTGAAATATGGATTAGAGAAGTAGTGACCAAATGCCAAACCTCCTCCCTTTGAAGGCCATGCCCAGTGGCCCTTGGTCCTTGCTCTTCCTCCTTTGGCTCTGCTGGAGTAAGGCATTACCCTTCCCGAAGCTGCCCGGCCTGCCTCTCCCCCTTCCTCTCGGGCTGTGCCTTCTGCATCCTTTCTGATGTCATGCTGTCCTTCTGATCCATAAATCTGGGTGTCTCTCCACCCATACACCCAGCCCTTGCCTCCTCTCTTTGGACGTCCTGACCTCAGAGAGTTCATCTTCATGGCTTGGAGCTGGTCTCTCTGGGTAGGATGCCCAGCCCGCATGCCAGCTCTACTTTCCACCCCTGTGCTACTGGAGGCCATGCTGGTTTTCAGTGTTCTCTACATTTTTACATATCAGAATACCAAAATTTTATTGTTGTATTACCTTTATTTTAGTATTTAAGAATATGAACCCTGGATTGTTTATGTGAGAAGATACCCAGAAAGTTCCAGCTTGCATTAACATTCTGAATGGAATATGGGTACAATTATTCGGAAAATGTTCTGACTGTATCCCTCTTCTGATTTTTTATTTTTATTTTTATTTATTTATTTATCTATTTAGTGAACTGGCCCCATTTAAAAAGTTTGAAGATTTTTTTTTTTTTTTTTTTTAAAGAGAGTCTCTCTCTGTCACTTGGGCCAGAGTGCAGTGACGTTGTCATCATAGCTCGCTGCAACCTCAAACTCCTGGGCTCAAGTGATCCTCCTGCTTCAGCCTCCACAATAGCTGGGACTACAGGTACAAGCCACCATGTGCCTAGTTAATTTTTCTATTTTTTGTAGAGATGAGATCCTCACTTTTGCTGAGGTTGGTCTCAAACTCCTGACCTTAAGTGATCCTCCCGCCTTAACCTCCCGGAGTGCTAGGATTACAGGCATGAGCTTGTATCCCTTTCCCTCTATTCCCTTTACCCCTTTCCTGTTGCAGAGCTTCCCAAGGTATCTTATTAATATATTCCCTTTCTGGATCACCAGTAAGAACAAGTGTCTTTTCTTAGCTTTGTCGTCTGTATTTCCCCCAGAGCCAGTTTGGGTCTCATCCATTTCCAGGGAACCCGTTGGAGTCATCTTGGACATGGGGCAGGGACATTAGGGGGAATATGTGGAGGGTAGGGGTTGGGGGTGGAGAGCGGGGAGAGAATGGGGAAGCAGGTGTTGGCACCCAATCCCCTACCCTTCCCTGGGAGTCTGCCCACCCCCTTCCCGGAGCAGATTCCCTCTGCCCCTCTCCCCTTATTTCCTCCAGAGCTGAGTCCCTTGTCTCTTAGAGCCTGATTTCTCCCTCTCTAAGATAATTTATTTTTACTAGAGCCTTCTTCTTCAAACAACCCACCTGAGATTCAGTCCTGGGCCTTGACCCTCTCTCAGATGAAATGGCAAATAAAGACAAAGGGTAGAAGAAAATGATCTCTCTCCTTTTAAGTAAAGTAACCATATTTTATTATAACAAGATAAATATCAAAATATGGGTATCGTGATTTTGTTCCAGAGTGACATCCTGGTTGGGCTGCAGGACTCAAAGCCTGCTGGCCGGTCCCTGTTGGGTGAGCTCATTTACCCCAACCTCAGCCCCTCTAAAACCAACTCAGTACTTTCTTGCTCACTTGTTTCATTGGTTGGTCCTGCCTGTATCAGATAGGTCCGCTTACTATCTCCCAACGCGGGGCATCTCTTCCTTCCTCAAAGCCCTTGCCCAGGCCCTAGCCCATGCTTGGGGTCTCCTCCCTGCTGTCTCGCAGTTTATCCAAGTCTACTCTGTCCTTCGAGGCTCAGCTAAAGGCCCACTTGTCCCCTCTGACAACTTCCCTGACTGTGGTGGGCTGCCATGACGACCCCTCCCTGGAACTACAGGATTTGCAGACCGCTGCTGTCCCCTGGCAACCAGCCATCTACTGCTAAGCACTCTACATGTGCATAGATATGTTTTTCTGTGAAATCTGAATGTGACGTGTACTTAGGCGTATACACACAAGTAGAGAAATGAAGCTGTCTTTTTATTGTCTTCTCAGAGCCTGGCTCCCTGCCTTGCACATAGTAGGTGCTTTGTGCATGATTGTTGATTATGATGATTGAGTTCTATGTTAGTTCCCTAGGGCTGCCACAACAAAGCATGAAAGCCTGGATCGCTTAAACAACAGAAGTGTGTTCTCTCACAGGTCTGGAGTCCAGATGTCTGGGATCAAGGTGTTAGCAGGGCCATGCTTCCCCAAAGTCTCTGCAGGAGAGTCCTTTGCCTCTTCCAGCTGCTGGTAGCTCTTGGCAATTCTTGACTTGTGGCAGCATAACTCTAGTCTTCTCATGGCGTTCCCCTGTGCCTGTCTCTGTGTCCAAGTTTTCCTCCTTTCGTAAGGACACCGATAAGACTAGATTAGGGTCCACTGTAATGGCCTCATTTTAACTTGACCTTATCTCCAAATAAGGTCAGATTCTGGGGTACTGAGGGTTATCTTTTTGGGGGACGCAACTCAACCCATAATAAGTTTATTTGAGGGATATAGTTACCTTGAATTGTATTAGCAACTCAGATGAACTATCTATGGCTTTTATTTTTATATTAAAAGTCATTAATAATACGAGAGAGGGAATGCTGATTAGTTTGCAGGCACAAATTACATGTTGGGAAATTGATAAATGTGGCATATGTTGTTTATAAAATTGTTGCACATTAGAATTAAAATTAATAGTAGATAATTTTGAATTTTGAGTACTTGTCATTTTCAAAGAACTTTGTGGATGTGTGTATCCATATACCTGTGCAAATCTACATGCAGCATATTGCTATGTACATAAGCAGGCGTACACCCCCCCACCCCGAGGAATAAGAGACAGAGCCCATGCCAGCTATTACAGATTTATCATGGTGAATGAGGGGCTCACTGCATAGCTGAATTTTAGGGAATCTGATTTGAGCTGGTTCTGAGTCTTAGTGATGGTGAAGTCCTTTGCAAATCAAAAAATAGCTTGAAGCAGGTAGTATTTTAAATAGCCATTAACATCCCAGCTTTGGAGGTGTCCTTTAGTGACCATTTTTTGTTTTGTTTTGCTTTGTTTTGTTTTTTAAAGAAGCTATTGCCCTCTAAATCTTTGGGAACCTGGAGTGAGAAAGAACAGATATATGAGTACGGATGTAGAGTCGGGGACTTTCATAGCCCAATAAAATGTTGAAAAGGAGGAAACCCATGCCAGCAGGTTTTATAGTCCCCTTCCCTTTAAAAGCCCAGGATGAGTAAGCCTGCTAAGTTCACGTCCTTGGCGCGACTGTTTATACAACATCACGGCTGTTGCCAGGTGAGGGAACGTGCTGCCATGATTCAGAGCTTCAGCTGGGAGCCGCTGCCCTTTGTGACAGCTTGCTGGGACGCTGCGTGCCTGTCAGAGATAACAGCCCCGGGAGGTCGCGGAGAGGCCTGGGGGTCTGGTCCCAGCTCCCTCATCAGCCACTGCGGGAGTCAAGACAGTCATCTCTGGGAGCCTCAGTTTCCTCTTCTAGCGAATGGAAATGTTAGCCTCGAGCCTGTGTTTTCCCCAACGTGTCTCTAGCCGTGGAACTCTAGTCAAACTGCTGTATGCGAAAGTGCCATCGGGACATCGTCAAAGTGCAGTGGCCGTGGTTCAAAGTTAAGGTCCAGGCTACGTTGGCTGCCTCCAGCGGCCCCCACCCCTCCACCCTCCAGCCTCATCAGACCCTGAGGAATATCGTGCACTAACCCACGCACGGGGCTGTACCACTCTTCAATTTTTCTAGCCTTCTGAGACTTTGTGATTCTCTCCCCAAGAACAGAAACCAAGATCAGTTTGGGGATGTTGAGCATTTCACTGTCAGCCAATTTGAGGGCTGTAATGAGAACAGCAAAAAGACATAAGAGAAGACGGGTGGACAGACACACAGAATCACCTAGACGAATTTGTAGCGTTTGGTTGAAACCCAGATACTCAGAAGTATAAAGAAACTACAACACCGATACTAGAAACTACAGCATCTACTAGTCTGCCATCAGCATACTAGGTGTTTATGTGTATTACTCCATGTGCTCCGTAGACTGCACCCTGAAATTGCTGGCAGTATCCCCATGTTACTGTTCAGGACCCTGCAGCTCAGTGACATGGGGTAAATAACTTTGCACAAACCACAGGGCTAGTAGATGGTAGATTTGCAATTCCAATTCAGGCTGGCCTGGCCATGTTGCCATGGGAACATCTACTTGCGTGCTCTCTCCTATCAGGGAAAAGTATCTTTAGAATATTTACATTTTATCAGTCAAGGTTACCTAAGGTGTGTACTGTACCCCAGGTTCTAGAAAAGCAGTTCCTGATTTTTTTTCGCCTCCCATGGACTCTCCCCTTTTTCACTGGCATTGTCGGGCCCATGCCACTATGGACTGCCTACAAGCCGTAAAGTCGTGTCTTGAAGTCACCTCCGGTCAGCATGCTGTCGTTACAGCTGTCACTCTTTTTGGGACTTCTTCTTGGCTGAAAGCATTTCTTTTCCTTCTCAAGTATTCTGAGTGACCTTTTTTCTCAGCATGAGTTTATGTAGGAAGTAGGCAGTATTCACTCTGCGAGATAATCAGAAATAACAAATTAAAAACAATTTTTTTTTTTTTTAAAGAGACGAGGTCTTGCTGTGTCACCCAGGCTGGAGAGCAGTGGCTATTCACAGACGCTGTCGTAGTTCAACAGCAGCCTTGAGCTCCTGGGCCCCAGGGATCCTCCTGCCTCAGCCTCCAGAGTAGCTGGGACTGTAGGCTCGAGCCACTGTGCCTGGCCAAGTGTTTTTAGTAAGCCAAAGGTTTTGATTTCTCAGACAGTAGGGGGCTGCCCATCTCCTCCCTATTTCTCTCCCAGGCTGTGGGGAGAGATTCATTTTTGTCACAAGAAGGCAAAACAGTGTCAAGTGTAAATAATGACCTGGGACGAGTAATTTGCTAAGATGGACATGCAGGTCAGACAGGCCAGAGCACGTTCCTGACGGTGCAGCCTCTGCCTGCAGGAGGGACAGGGTGCACGGGGTGGTGCCGCTGTCACACTGTCCCCTGGCTGGCTGCTGCCCTCTGGCTGGAGAGAAGAGGTGCAGAGCAGGAAGCTTTGGAAATAACTTGGCTTCTATTTTGCAAAGCATTTAAGTCATGTCGTGGTCCTTTTAAGTCACGTTGGCAGCCGGGACGTGTGACCAGCTGCCCGTCCTAGCCTCTGGAGCTGGGGTTGGCTGTGGCAGTCTCCCACTGTCAGTTCTGATTTATGTTGAGCAGTGTGTCTGCTGTTATTTATTCCCTGACAGCCCCGTTTGACGAGAGGATTTTTTTTTTCCTTTGCACAGGTTGATCCTCAGTGTCTAGGATGACCAAATACTCCAAATATCCTGTCTTTCTTTTTTCCTTCAAAATGTATTTGTGGAGCATCTATTTATGCTGAGTACCTGAGATATAGCAGCGAATATGGCAAATACAGCCCCTGTCTTTGTGGAGCTTGTTGCATTGTAGGATCATATACTTTGATGTAGGATTGAATAATATCACTGGCCTTCTTAACCTAAGCTCTCCAGGGGCCAGTAAATCCCTTACACTAGGCCTTTAGGCTGAGTTCCTTTTCTGTAGTTTCTCTTTCTTTCTAAGGCAGTTGCTGCTAAAGGTATCTTAAGGGAAAACAGCCATAGTATGACCCTGTAGGTACCTTCTGAGCTGTAGTACTCGCAAGGAATAGCTTAATTGAGAGATTCTCTGTATGTGTTACTGATTAACACCTGTTGTGAATCCTGGTGCATTTCTCTTGGGGAATATGGAAGGGCCTTTCACTCGATCCTTTCCTTTTCCCTTCTTTGGTAATAATTTTCTTTTTATCCCATGCATCTATTAGGGCTTTTGTTTTCAAGGTGATTTTGCCTTGTATTGTTTCATGCCTAGGCAGTTTTCGGTAGGTCTGCTATATATTTTTTAAAAATTTATTTTTTTAATACCAAACAGCATTATAAGTTTTAATAAAACTTAATTTTGGAGGGTTTCAAACATATATGAAATGAGACAGACTAGTATAATGAGCCGCTGACCCTTCCCCTGCCCCAACAGGCTTCAGTCCATGGCCAGTCCCGCCTGGTCTACACCCCCATCTGCTTCCTCCGCCCTGTACAAAGAAACAAATGGATGTCATAAATATTTCAGCATGCTTCTCTAAAAGATAAAGACTATTTCTTAATATTACCACAGTGCTATTATCATGCCTAAAAAAATTAAAATTTATCTCGTAGGGAGATATTTTAAAGGATATAAGAGGAGGAAAATTGAGTCACAAACACCTTGCCCAGCATACCAGCTCTTTTCTTTCTGTCCTGTGTTCTCCATATTTTGAGCAAAAGCACACTGACATTTTGTCAAAGTGATAGCAGTCTCTGCTCCTTAGCAACTTTTCTGGGTATACAGGTTGTGACTGGGGTAAAGATCAGCTCTCTGTTCCTCCATCTAAGAGGAACCGAGGGTGTTCCCTTCAGCTGGGCCACGTTCATGTCCTCTGGGTAATTCCCCAGAGCCTCTTCCGACTTCTGAAGCTCCCTATTCATTCAGCAAATAGGTATCGAGAAGCTTGTGTGACAGTCGCTGTAATTATAGTGGAAAAGGAAACAAAGAAGGCCCTAGGACTGTTGGAACTCACGGTCGGTAGGGAAGCAGCCTGACATAAGTAAGGATACCAGCGGTCACCCGGCTGTGGCTGTGGCTGGGGTGGGTGTCTTGGAGAAGTGTGAGAATAATACACCAAGGAGCCCTGCCAGGCCAGAACGGTGAGGGAAGGCATTCTGGAGGGAAGGGCCTTTCAGAACGGCCCCTAGAGGAACAGAAGGAAGAGGGTAGGGTGGGATGTGGAGAAAAGCCCCACATCCTGGGCCTGCCTGGCCCTGGGGCCTGAGGGCCAGGCTCTGGGCTTCCCTACCCCTTGAGACTCTGAGATGCCACAGGGAAATGTGGGTTCCGGTTCCACGCCGACTCTTAGCTGTTTTGGGGGTGTTGTAGTGTAGGAAAGAGCTTCCATTTGGAAAGCACTTGTAGCCTGCCATTTGGAAGAACTAACAATATTTACATAGTAGGGTTTCTGTGAGGATTAAAGAAAATATAATTTATAATAAATAAATAATAGCATAATATATAGTAAAATTGCTAGGGAAGTATCTTTTTCTTCTCTCTCACCGTAAGCATGCCTTCCTCTCCCTGTCATGGCTGGGCAGCTCCCCGGGGTGCCCCAGGAGTCCTCTCCTCCTGGAGTGGACCACGCCATGGCCGTCACCCTGCTCCTGAGCAGAGTCCTGGGGCTGTGTGCTTCCTGGGGGCCTTTTATTTAGATCCTGATACATACAAATGATCAATTCAAACATAATGCATTTAAAATTTTTTTTTTTTTGCCACAAAAAACTCCCCAAAAGACAAAAAACCTCAAAGGGTACAGAAGAGCATAAAGGAAAAAGTGAAATCCCATTTTTACTGAGGAAATTGTGATGAAAAGTTTGGATTCTTTACACACACAAACATTCTTAAAACAAAAAATGGGAATATGAAATTATATTATTTTTCACTTAATGTGTCTTAGATATCTTTCCATGTGTACAGCTTCTAGATTCAGGAGCTCTCAGACAGTGTTCCACAGACCCTTGTCCTTGCGTTGCTTGTGTTTTCCTCCCTCGGTGGTGGCCCTCATCGCCCGGCCCCGCCCTGCCCCGGCCAGGAGATGGGATCCTCTGTATCCAGCCACCTGAGTTTTCCTGCAAGCCAGACCACCCCTGAGAGTCTTTGCTTCGCAGAAATGCATGTCAGCAAAGCCTTATGTAGTCCTCATCAGCTTGTTTTTCAGGAACTGGGTGGAGTTCATGACCGAAAGAGCAGGCTTTTGTTTCCTGGTGTGTGGGGAGTTTCATTGGAACTGTTCCTCTTCCTAGTTTTATTTCTAGTAAATTGGGGATAACTTAATGCCAGCTTGTCGCTCCACCGAGAACCATTAATAGCTCAGTTACCCAAACTCCCACACCAATTTCCGAGGTAGCATCAGTGCCTGTGAAGCCCAGGCGGCAGGGACTCAGGTGGAAGCATTTCCCAGAAACAAGTACAAAATGTCACAGCCTCTTGCACCCCATCTTTCCCCAAGCATGTGCAGAAGGGTGGGAAGCAATGGATATTTTGTTTTCTCACTTTTTAAATAGCTCTCATTGTACAAAAAAAAAAAAAATAACAAAAAGCAATACAAAAGGGTAGAAAGACAAAAATGAAAGTCATCCCAATCCCAGAAACCCCTGTACCACTGCGCCGTCCCCTCCTTAGCTCTACTGTGAATAATGGCTCATGTATCTTTCTCGACTTCCCTTTGATTTTACAAACCTTGAATGAATGGGATCATAAAGTACTTATTGTTCTGCCATAATGAATGAGTTTGAAATACAAACTGCAGTTTTGTGTGTCAACAAATATTTTGCGAACGCGTGGAAAGAACTGATGCAAAGGTGGTTGAGGAGAGCGGTTACCATGATGGAACTGGGGCTTCTGTGCTGTGGCATTGTTGAGGTTCAAGGTCAGCCGCAAGGAAAGCTGGGAGGCGGCCAGTTTGCCTGTGAAGTCTCAGTCCTTGGTGTTGGTTTGTTCCTCGCCGCTGTCGCCTCTGTGTTGTGGAGGCCCCTGGTCTGGCCCCTGCATCTGATGTCACCTGCAGTGTGGGAGGCAGACCTACTGCTAGAACCACAGAGCCGGGCTTGAGTCTGGCTGTGTCACTGCAGGCAAGTTCCTTAACCTCTTCCAACTTCCGTTTTCTCAGCTATGAAGTGGAGAGGACAATTGGCATGTCATAGAGTCATTGCGAACGGTAAATGTGCTTAGGAACGTTTTCAGCTTATAGTAAGCGCTCAACAAATCTTAATTTCCCGTTAGCCTGCCTCCTGAGTCTTCATTCTATAAAGGGCTGTTAAGACTTGGACATCTTACCTTTTCTCACGGGTATTTGCATTTAACAATGACCAGAGCTTTACCTGGAGGAACTAAAGGTCATCCAGCAGGAGCAGGGGGATTCTTTTGGGCTGAAGTCACACTGCCTCTGCCTGGCTTTGCAGAAATATTTCATGATTGGTCACAGCAGGTTGTGTGCTAACCCCACTTCCTCTTCTCAGAGCTCAGCCCCAGGGTGAGCCCTATCCTCAGAGGACAGTTTGGCTGCCAGATGACTGCCAACGTCCCCCGTACGCGTTTCGGGCCACGTGTTTAATGGTGAGGTTGAAGCCACACAGAGAAACTGGTATAAGGGGAAAGACAGCATTACTAAGAGCATGAGAGTTCAAACACTGGCTCTTGTTATCAGGGACAACTTAAGTCCATCTGTTACCTTTGTGAGAATTAGGAAAGAGCGCCCCCTCTGGGAAGATGGGGGTGTGCACTAGTAGGTCAGTGGACAGGGCCTTATAGAAATTAACGGGAGGTGCTACCTTCCTCCAGGGTAAATGCAGCACCAGCCTATGTCAGGTGTGACTTGGCGAGCAGAGACTAGGCTGGATTTCTGCCCCCACTCTGTCCCCACTACCAGGTACCCGGTGCTGGACACAGCCTGCATAATCACACACAGTGAGCCCATTATTACAGCTGTTTTCATGAGGCCTCAAGAGTCAAGTCATTCTTTTTCTCTTTTCCTGCCTCCTTTTAGCATGCTGATCCAAGCAAGGGAGAACCTACCAGGAAACTTCCTCAGGGTGTTGTTTATGGCGTGGTACGAAGATCAGATCAAAACCAGCACAAAGAAATGGTGGTGTACGGCTGGTCCACCAACCAGCTGAAAGAAGAGATGAACTACATCAAAGATGTGAGTCATTTAAGGATCCCCCCCACCCCGGTTTATATTGTTCTTGTAGCATGTAAGAAGATAGAGCTGGAAGCATCGATGTCAGCATAATAAGGCATTTTGAAAGAATTCTTTGTGTTGTCATTTGAGATAGAAATGTTTCTATGTGTCTTCATGGTAAAGGTAAAAAGTAAGGATGCAATTCTGCAAGGAGAGATAGGTTGACCGTCTATGGGATGGATGTTACTAAGTAGGGCTACCCAGGAGACCAATGGCTTCCTTCTTCTACTACAGTACAGAGGCTCTTAAGTGGTTTTGCTTATTATACTGGACACACCTAACGTAGAAGTTTGGACAACTGTATACACTTGGACGTTTTTGGCTGCAAATAACAGAAAAGCCAACTCAAAAAGGATATTTATCTCACATGGGGACAAGTTTAGAGGTGAGTGGGCTCCAGGCAAGGCCCATCCAGGCTCTAGTTCTATATCTCTGTGTTTACCTGTCTCCTGCCTCCTGCAACCTCAGGTTCAAGGTGTCATCTGAAAATATGACATTGTCTGGAGGAAGAAGAGAGGCCACCCACCTCTGGGTACCTTTTAGAGGCCCACCCTCCACGCTCACTAAATTACCCTTATGTCTTTGTGGCCGGCACTGGTTCACTGGCCCAGTCCCCGCCCGGCCCTGGCCAGGGGAATAGGAAGACTCTGGTTGGTTCAGGGCAGGGAGTCGGGTTGGAATGAATGCTGCGAAGTTAGCCACAACAGGTGTCCTTCAACCAAGCCGATCAATGCCATTTCTTTGCATTCAATATTGTATTACTTATTTTTTAAACTACATATTCTTTTGAGAAAATTTGGGAACATACAAAAATATGTACGAAGGAGGACACAAAATGACCCATGATCTCACTACTCAGCCAAAACAGTTGTGAACATTTTGGAGTATGGCCTTCTAATCTTTATCCATCTCCGTTTCTTTTTGTTCCACACAGTGTCACTCTAGATTGTCTGAGGTCCCTGTTGCCCAGATCAGATTGATTAGATGACAGAGGAAATGGGATGCCCTGACATTGATGGGCCCAGATCTCAGATCTGCGGCTTGGAAGTGCTTGTGAGAAGCAGAGGCAGCGTAGGGCAGGCCTGTGAATCTTGCTTCAAGGCCCAGCTCTCTGCTTGGCCCAGCCTGTCACTTTTGCTCCATGTAGGCTTCAGTTTTCTCATGTGTAGATTGTGGGGACAGGGTTTAACCCCTAAGGTCAAAACCTCCAGCTCTGTGAGCCTCATTTTATTAATACTTGGTGGGCTTGTGGGTGAGATGCAAAGCTACACTGTCTTGGCTTTTTGTAGGAGTTGTTAAAAGAAATATTTCTTATTGAATTTAGAAAATAATAAATGATTAGCAGAAAATATGAAGAGAAGCCAGAAAAGCTACACACACACACATACACACACACACACACACACACACACACACACACACACACACACAATGTGTATGACAAACACCAGCCTCAAATCCAGGGTTATCCTATTCAGAGTGTTTCATTCCTGATTTCCCTGTTAAGATCAGCTCAGGCATTCTAAGTTTCCTGTATTTTTCTCAAGAAAATACTTGAACCTTCCTCATTTAAATGCACCAAACAGCATGGCATTGCTTTAGAGGCAAACCTTCTAAGCAGAGTACAGAGTTGCAAATTGCCTAAGATAATGACGGCAGGTTCAGGCTGATGGTGAGCTATGGGTGACATGTGCCAAAGTCACAGGGCTGGTTCCGACCTGGATTTGCCAACCTCCGCTGGAGCCTGCAACTTAAAATTAATTTCCAGGTCCCTCCTTCTATAGCTGTTTTCAAATCTGTCCCTGGCCTGGTCATTCCTAAGTGTGTTTATGTGTTTGTCTGCCACCTCTCCCTTGGGATTGTCCCTCTGACCCTGTTGGCTTCCAGCTGTGTTTGTCAGCTGGAGTGACACCCAGCTCAAGCTTCTGCTCACTCACCACCAGGGAGCGGCACAAGTGCCAACTCGGGGCCACATGCGAAAGCCACTCTGCTGGCCCAGAATGAAAGTCGTGGTTTTGGCTTCATTTTTTCCAAAATATTTGTAGTGAATGACAAGGAAGTAGCCTGTGTTATTAGAATTCACCTGGGAAAGGCTTAGGGGAAGGCTTAGGGTCTTGACTCCCCCCTTATCCCAAATCTCCATCAATATCCAGTCACCCCTAATAAACATGCAATCTAACTTCAAACCAAGTGCTTGCTATGCAAATACACCTCCAAAATTGTGTCCTAATACTGTCCCCTAAACTCCTGCATTCTAACCAAACTGCTGCCTTTAAGCCCTTCCTAAAATAAAAACTCTGGCGAGTACCTGGAGAAAACTCCCTTGAGACTTTCTGTCCTATTGAGGATTCCTGAGCATTTTGTCCATCCTGGGGACACCAGAAGAAGGGAGGAGAGAGGGACTGTTTGTAAGGATTTTTGTTTTGTTTTCAAGGCGTGTTATTCCTATAATGTCACTATATACAAACTTGAACAGTGTTTGTGTGAACAAGTTTTTTTTGTTGTTATTACATTGAGCGCCTCGTATATTATTGGTGATTATTGAGGAACTGACTTTCACATTTATGGGCTCTCCAGGCTCATATTTTCCTGCCTTACTTTCCAGATATTTAATTGCTCTTTGGCAGTCCAAGCAGAGATAGGGAAAATTAGAGATTATATTTTGGTTTTGGGTCTTTTTGCATGTGTTTGCAGAGTCAACTTGTTTAAAAACTTTCGACTTGTAAAAATGTGTGATAGGAAAGGAACAAACCTTGCCCAAATGTGGTTTGAGAGTGATAGGTGAGTTTCAACAAATCATTTTTTTTCTTCAGAGTTTATTATTTGGATACTTAATATTTATTAATAGTTATAGTCATATGTAATCATAACATGTATATATAAAATTATTATTTGGATAATTCCTCTGGTTTTTAACTAGATGTCAGGGGTTTCTTCTCCCTTAATTTCCTAAATGTCCTGTTCTTAAGATTGTTGTTTTTTTTTTGTGAGGCCCTTCTCTTCTTAGGGTTTCTTAAAAGTTTTGAAAATCTTGCATGTAAATGTTAATAGCTTGATCTCTAACTAGCCTCTTTGTGGGCTGCAGGTGAGAGCCACTTTGGAAAAGGTGAGGAAGCGAATGTATGGAGACTATGATGACATGAGAAAGAAGATTCGAGAACTCTCCAGGGAACTGTCAGTAAGTTAATATCTCAGTGACTGGGAAATATGGAGGCATGGTAGAGTTCAGAACTGTCTCTCAGTGGTGTTTTTAATAAATGGAATTGCATTTTAAATGAACCAAGGGGATTTTATCACAGAATGAAGTTTATTATTTAAAGGAAAAATTTTATGTCGAGAATAATCACCTTTATATTTGAAGCACTCCCACCAAAGTCAGGAACAAGATAAGGAAGTAAGCTGTCACCATTATTATTTATTGTACCTGAGATGCTAGCCAGTGGAATTAAACAAGGGAAATAAATTTAAAGGTTTACAAAGGGGACAGGTAGATGTAAAACTATCACTGTTTATGAACTATATTATATACCTGGAAATCCCAAGTGAACCAATGAAAAAAACTATTATAAACAATAAATGGATTCTGTAAGGGCAGGATATAAAATTAATATATACAAAGAGGTTTCTGTAGACAACCACATAAAAACAGCTAGAAGAAAAACAGCAACAAAAAATATTAAATGTCTAGGAATAAACTTTAACAAATGGAAAGACACATTGTGTTTAGAAAGGAAAATTCAGCATCGTAAGATGTCAATACAATCCGGGTTAATGCACACATTTGTATGACTCAATAAAAACACCAAAAATACCAATAAGATTTGGTTTTTATTTTGTTTTTTACAGCTGGACTAGGTGATTCTTAGGTTATATAGAAAATAAATAAAAAGAGCTAGGAAAATTCTGGGGGAAAAAGAGCATTGAGAGGGACTACCCCTATCAAATGTTAAAATAAACTGAAAAGGCCTCAGAGATTAAAACAGTATATAGTATGGGAACATAAGCAGACAGCTATCAGTGAAAAAAAGTCTCAAAATGTACCCTATTATACAATACGAATGTAGCATCTCAAATAAAGGAGGAAAGTGTATTTGCCAGTATATGTTGTTGGCACAATTTATATGCTATTGGGACAGGCTCATACCTGGACAATCTCCAAATGGAGCAAAGATCTAAGTGCTAAAAATGAAACTTAAAAGTGTTAGTAAAAGGGCGCGGGCGCGGTGGCTCAAGCCTGTAATCCTAGCTCTCTGGGAGGCCGAGGTGGGCGGATCGTTTGAGCTCAGGAGTTCGAGACCAGCCTGAGCAAGAGCGAGACCCCATCTCTACTATAAACAGAAAGAAATTAATTGGCCAACTAATATATATAGAAAAAATTAGCCGGGCATGGTGGCACATGCCTGTAGTCCCAGCTACTTGGGAGGCTGAGGCAGCAGGATTGCTTGAGCCCAGGAGTTTGAGGTTGCTGTGAGCTAGGCTGACGCCATGGCACTCACTCTAACCTGGGCAATAAAGTGAGACTCTGTCTCAAAAAAAAAAAAAAAAAGTGTTAGTAAAAGATACGTGTGAATTCATTTATACCCTTGTGGTGGGAAGGCCTTTTCTTATTATGACATAAAATCCCAAAACCATGAAAGAAAAGGTTGATAACTTTGACTACCTTAAAATGAAAAACTTCAGCTGGTAAAAGTGCCCAACTCAAACTCAAATGACAGACTGGAAAAAATTATTTTCCTTTCTTATCATAGATACTAGGCTAATTTTCTGAGTATTTAAAGAGCTCCTATGAATCAATAAAAAGCCATAACTCATAAAAATAGGCGAAAGATTTGTAACTGGCAATTATAGTAAAGGAAAGATGGAGAGCTTTTTTTTATATACATTTATTTTATTTTATTTTATTTTCTTCCTTTTATTTCATCATATTATGGGGGTACAAATATTGTTAGGGTTACAAATATTGCCCCTGCCCCCCTCCCTCCCAGATGGAGAGCTTTTAAATGTATGATAAGATGTTCTGCCTCACTCACAGTAAGAGAAATGCAGATCAAAACCATCCTGAGATATAATTTTTGTCTATTAGACCGGCCAAACTGCAAGAATGGTGCAAGATACTGTCAACAGTGCTATGGACAAATGGACAGGTCGCTGATGGGAATGCAATTTTGTATTGCTCTTAGGGAGAGCAATTTGGCAATATTTATCAAAACTACAGATGCCTAGATCCTTTGACCCAGCAATTCTATTCCTAAGAATTTGTTCTACAGATAGACCCTTACAAATGAAAAATAACATATGGATGAAATTCTTTATTGCAGCATTATTTGTAGTAGTAAAAAGATTGGAAACTTAAACGTCCATCAAGGAGGAGAAGGTAAAACAAAGTGTATCTCTGCAATAGAATACACACAGTTGTAAAAGAAATGAAAAGGTCAAGTAAGCCCTTTAAAAAGAGATATGGAAAGATTTCAAAGATACAGAGTAGGCGAAAAAAGCAAGATGCAGGAAATATGTATAATTTAATACCATTTGTATAAAATGGGGATAACAACATATCAGGATTGTTCTGTGCGTGCACAAAAAGTTGATAAAAGGATAATCTGAAAAGTAATTAATAGTGGTTCTTAATTGGGGGGTGGAGTGGGCAGGATGGTCACCCAGCAGGTGGGATAGGAGTGACAGGGTGTACCTTTTATACTTTTTAAATCTTGGTACCATGTGAGTGCATTTCCTACTCAAAATTTTGAGAAAAATAACCTTCCTCCAGTTTAACCAAACCAATGCTTGTGGACATTTAAAAAAATTCGGTTATGAATAATCCTAAAGACAAAAGTCCACGTCTGTATGACATACCTTTCGTAAGAGTTAATATCTGCGGGAAAGAAGGGCAGTTACAATAGTCACACATTAGGGTGCAGTTTACGTCTAGGCTGTGAGACTATCTGCTTAAGTAAGACCTACTGCCTTGATTATAGGAGTGGGGCGTATATAAACATACCCACCTAGGCCATTCCCACTGGCATGCAGGAGATCTGTGAAATTCTAACCTATTTATGGAAATTCGCTCTGTCATCCGGGCGCTAATGACTATCATCGCAGCCAAAAGATTGGATTTGCAATAGGTGCATAAACAAGACTCTGCCCTTTGCTTTCCATTGCCATCTCCTACACACCCTCATTTTCTCATGCTAGAACTGTCCCAGGAACCCCGTCTCTCCGCCTTCACGTCTCTTTGTTCTCCAGGCCATCCTACATACTGCAGCCAGATTAAGATTGCTGAATTCCTGCCCCATAAACATGCCCCTGAACAAGAGCATGCCACGTGTGCCTGGTCCTGGCCTGCCGTTTCAGCTCTCTACCCCACTCCCCAGGGTGCACGCCCTGCAGTGTCCTGCCAGGCTGCTTCCTGCGGCTCCCACCGGCTGCACAGGCTGTACCCCTGAGTCTGCCTGAGAACCCTACCCTAGCTGTATCCGGCTTCTTGCCAGAGGCCAAGTCAAGACTGGCCTCTGATGAAACTTCCACAGACATGTTCACCACACACACCCAGTAAAGACAGCAACGGCAGGAGCAGCATCAAAACAACTCTTGAGAATTGGGAGATCCCAAAGTCTATTCTTTGGTGGGTAGACAGAGCGAGATGGCAGAAGTTATTCCAAATGGGTTCTGGTTCTGCTGTAGCCGTTCACTTCCGAGCCGTTTGTGAGCAAATCACTGAACCTGTCTGATTCTGTTTCTGCCCTGGAAAGGGCAGTGTTCTGACCCTTGCACGGTGCCATTGCGAGGGCTAAGTGAGGCCCTGGGGGTGACCAGTGTAAATACCATGCAAAGGAAGAGTGTTCTTGTCCTTTTGCTGTCCGGGTCATGCAGATGTTGACTTTGAAGCTTGACTTTCAGTATTGCTGAAGTGGCTGTAACTGCTATCAGAAGGGGGTTGCAGCCCAACCGAAGATTGCTGTGTGTGTGTATGGACTGATTGTATGTCACTGTCTCCTCAATCTGTCCAGGTTTCCCAGGCTCAGCAGGACTATCTAGAGAACCACATCCAAGCCCAGTCGTCCGCCCTGGATGATTTTAATGCCATGAACTCAGCCTTGGCGTCGGATTCCATTGGCCTGCAGGTACTGGCCTGCTCACTGGTGGATGGGTTGCTCTATTACAGGCCAGCCAAGCTTAGCCGAGTGTGGGCCCTGTCCCTCTGTAGAAGAATAAGTCACAGAGTGTCCTCAGCTCATTATCCAGAATCTTTTCAGCAGAGCCACACCAGTGACTGTGCCCAGAAGACGGTGAAGGAAGTTGAAGGAAGCATTTCCAAGCCGAGACTCCAAAGCTTTGTTTTTGCCTTCATTGAAATGGGGGTTTAGATCCTGCGTTCAGTGTGATGTCACTGGTTTCACCAAGTGCCCAGGTGATCCTCAGCGTCAGTGCCCAGGATGGCACATCAAGCCCCCTTCTCCCTCCACCCCCAGTGTTACAGAAGTCCCAGCCAATCTCAGAAAAGGCAGACTTAACCAGAGTCAGTCTGTACCCTTACATGCAAGTCATTCCCAAAGGCCTATGAGTACTTTTTCTTGATTGAGAAATTATTTTGCATCAGAAAGAAGCATGCAAAAATGTGTGTGTGTGTGTATATATATATATATATATATATATACAAAAAAAAAAAAAGAAAGAAAGAATCATGTGCATTTCAAAGAATGCCTTGTAGTAGCAGAGAGGAAAACAGGAAGACCGGTCTCCTGCATTGGTGAAGATGTGTGTTGTTACCCACTTCAAGGGACTGTTGTCTTGATTAATTTGATTTGCTAGGAGCTAACCATTCAAATGCTCCCCACTCTTCCAACCAAGTCCCCTACCTAGCCTGTAGATTAACTTGCAAATGTTCAAAACAAAGCATTGTGTTCACTTGAAATAGCTTCTGTTGGCCTCAGTTTCTAAACATAAGAACAATAGTTTTGGCCAGGCCAGTGACTCACGCCTGTAATCCTAGCACTCTGGGATGCCGAGGAGGAAGGATTGCTCAAGGTCAGGAGTTCGAAACCAGCCTGAGCAAGAGCGAGACCACGTCTCTACTAAAAATAGAAAGAAATTAATTGGCCAACTAAAAATACATAAAAAAAAAAAATTAGCCAGGCATGGTGGCACATGCCTGTAGTCCCAGCTACTCGGGAGGCTGAAGCAGAAGGATTGCTTGAGCCCAGGGGTTTGAGGTTGCTGTGAGCTAGGCTGACGCCACGGCACTCTAGCTGGGGCAACAGAGTGAGACTCTGCTTCAAAAAAAAACAACAACAAAAAAGCTAGTTAAAAAAAAAAAAAGAACAATAGTTTCTGCCCCTCCTCCAACTTTACTTGTCTCTTACCCTCCTCTTAAAAGTTCCACAAATGATTTCAGATCCTTTCTGGTCCTATATAAATAATTTGCTAGGTAAACACACATTTTCATGTTGAGAGTCTCCACGTCCCCTAGAGCCTAGCATTCTCTAACAGCAGCTGACAGGGCAGTGGTGACAACAGCAGAGCCGGGCCACTGTCCAAGAGTGGGCCTGGGTGGGCCCCGTGTTTGGGTTTGTCTGGGATGCCCAGTTCTGGTGGGGCCCCCCACCCTTTTCCTGGCTCTCTGTGGCATATGCCAGCTTCCCCCTGGCCTCCCGCCAAGCCCCGCTTTGGGTCTGGTTCACCCAGTAGCCTTTGTTTTCCCTTCCTCCTGTCATCAGGGGGCTGGCCTGCCTCCCTGCCCTCCCCTCGCAGATGTGGCCCGCTCCCAGCCAACCAGGAAGGGCCTTACCTCACCTGAGTACAGACTCCATTGCTATCTATAGTGTGTGTCTGGTTTTTCTTTCCAGAAAACAACATTTGCAAGCATTTTCTGGCAATTCTTCTGATTTGCCGTGTGGCTGACACTCCAGGCATTGACCGCAGAGGTCAGCTGTTGGAAGGGTCAGCGCCAACCCAGGCTCCTTGACTCAATTCCCATCTCTTAGTCCTGGGCAGCCAAAGGAACCTTCTAACTATAAGATTAAACATTGTGACCAAAGGCGGGGGTAGGGCAGGAGCAGGGCACCATCTCACAGCAGGAAACCCAGCCCAGTCTGAAGGTAGATCCAGGGTCCCAGCCTCTTCCACTGGCCCGTTCCACCCAGGAAGCCCAGACCCTGGGTTTTATTCCATAGAATGTCAGAACTGGAAAGAAGTGTCGAGATGATCTCCAGCCCCTTTGTCTTGTGGATAAACACACGGAGGCCAACAGAGAGAAGAGGCACGAATAAGGTGCCTCTAGCTAGTGGCAGAGCCAGGATTAGAAGAATCCTGGTCTCCTAGGCCGGACTGTGGGGTTTTTGTACAGATAGATGTAAGAGTAGTTTGTGAAACCAGTAGGCTTGCCGGAGGGGGTGATTGGGCTAGGTGGTTTCTAAAGCCCCTTGAAGCTCAAATGTTCTGTGATTCCATGATTCAAAATGTCTTCAGTATTTCCTTTAATATGTAATTACCGCCTTCAGAAATCCTTTTTCCTGATTGAAGTAAATTTGGGAGAAGTTTATTATTATCCCGCTTCTCAGGAGAGGTTTATTATCGTCCAAAGTGGAGGCTGAGGAGTTGGGGAAGCTGCAGAGTCTAATCATCTAACAGGGAGGAGGACAAAGGTGTTAGAAGCCATGTTCAGCACCAGAGTCCCCCAGTCTTCTAATTTGAAGTTGTAGATGACGTGGGGGAGGTGGTAGATTTGCCCCGCAGCCCAGTGTCCAGTGGTAGGAATTCTGTGGAAGCCATTTCTCCCTAAGAAGAGTTAATCAAGCAGAAACCAAAGTGGTAAATAGCAACTTTTTTTTTTTTGAGATAGAGTCTCATTCTGTTGCCCAGGCTAGAGTGCCGTGGCGTCAGCCTAGCTCACAGCAACCTCAAACTCCTGGGCTCAAGTGATCCTTCTGCCTCAGCCTCCCGAGTTGCTGGGACTACAGGCATGTGCCACCATGTCCGGCTAATTTATATATATATATATATATATATATATATATTTTTTTTTTTTTTTAGTTGTCCAGCTAATTTCTATTTTTTTAGTAGAGATAGGGTCTTGCTCTAGCTCAGGCTGGTCTCGAACTCCTGATCTCAAATGATCCCCCTGCCTCGGCCTCCCAGGGTGCTAGGATTACAGGCACGAGCCACCACGCCCGGCCAATAGCAACATTATTAATTTAAACATTCTCGCTCTAGTGGGTGGCCTGGAGCAATAATCAACAGGAGTTTGACACTTGTCAGACACTTGTCTAAGTCAACAAACTCTATTCCTTGGCCCTTCTTTGTCACCACCCATCTCTGCCTGAGGGAGGAAGGTCAAGCATTTGCAGGCATGGGTGTGACTTCAGCCATGTTGTCACTTACCCCGGCAGGCAGTCTAGATGTCCAGAAGTGACGGCTCTTTTAAGAAAAAAATGGGAATATCTCCAGTCTGTAAAGCTCAGATTTTGTTTTCTGATTTCATTGTGTGAATTTGAAAAATACAAAAAAAAAAAAGAAAAAGAAAAAGAAAATAAATATCCATAATCCTATCACTTGGATAGTGAAAACTATCACTTGGATTTCCTCCTAGTCATTTTTTCTTATGCCTAAACACATATTTGAACAAATGCCTATACATATTTTTCAAAATGGGATGTATTATATAATATTATTTTCAAAATTTTTTTTTCCTTTTCCCATGTGAAATGAAGTATTATGAGCACTTTTCCTTGGGAAGACTCCATTTTGATCCATTTCCATCGAGTGGTGTTGACAACAGCTGTGGGGTCATGGCGGAGGCTGGCCGTCCCACCAACCTGCAGGGGGACAGACCTGACCACTGTGGGAGGCCCACAGTCCCTCACTCAGCAGGGTCCCAGGCTGGCAGCTGCTGGGGCCTGACACCCACCTTGGTGGTTGGTGTCCCAGCACATGGCTCCAGCCACGGCTTTTCGTACCATGAGATCTGCTTTTGTTTTTGTTTTCATCCAAACAGAAAACCCTGGTGGACGTGACTCTGGAAAATAGCAACATTAAAGATCAAATCAGAAATTTGCAGCAGACCTATGAAGCATCCATGGCCAAGCTGCGGGAGAAGCAGAGGCAGTTGGAGGCGGCGCAAGCTGAAAACCAGCTCCTGAAAATGAAGGTAGAGTATGTGAGCTTGGATGTCCTTTGTCTTCTCTCCTTCTCCTCTCTCTCCTCCCATCTTCACTGCTTCCATTTCCTGTTCTCTGTTCTCTTCCTGTGGGCCAACTCCATCGGGCTTGGCTCGAAGGCACTGAGGAGGTGTCCGTGTTCACAGTCGTCTGTCCCGATTTGGGGTGCTCCAGAAACGCCCCCAGTGGGTGCTCCTGCCCTGGCCCCCAGTGGCTTCAAGGGCTCCTGAGACCGTCACATGGCATTGCCCTTGTATACCTGAGAAGGCGTTTGGGATGCCCACAGGTCTGGGATTTCAGAAGCTTTGGAGACCTCTCCCTTCCTGTTTAGATTTTCTTTGAGGTCCCAAGGCATATTGTTCCCTGGTCCTTGGGCTCTGGCCCCTTCTCATGGAGAAAAGTGAGGGTGCCTGAGGATTCTGGGGGTGTTCCTCTCGCCTCCCAGGCTGCGTGTCTTCCTTAGCTAGAAGCATTAGTGCCCCTCCCAAATTTGAAACTTGGATGGACATTTTACCCAGTGGCAGGAGCAGACCTGTCAATGGCTCATAGAAGGCACTCAATAATAAACTATATCCTGAATGACTTCTTTTTTATTTAAGCCTGTGGTTTTAAAATTGTGTTCAGCACAGGCTTAGGCTATCTTATGGGTAGTGTAACCACATAATTTATTGCTCGAACCGGAATAGGTTAGAGTGTGAAAGTGGTGCTATCAATAATGTAGTTAGGGCAGCCAACTAGGAAGTACGGTCCCTTCCCTGTGGGCTGCCTGAGGTGGGGCTGGATGGGGGGGTGGGGCAGCCACAGCTCTGGCGTCTGCTAGCACAATCCACGTGGCCTGGCACAGCCATCCTGGGAAGCTGTAGAGTGGACCATCTCCCCTTGACTTTGACTTCGAATGGGGCAGCTCTACTCTTTACTATGTCGTGTGTTGTATTTCTGAGTACGAATTACTTTGAAAAAGAAGTTGGTTGCTGAAAAAGTCTGAAATTACTGACTTCAGTCTTTCTTTTTTTTCCGGCTTAGGAGCTTTATCCAATCATCCATTGCACGAGTATTTATCGGGTGTCTGTTACATGTGTCTGCCCTGTTCATTCCTGTTTGTTCCAGAGGTGGCAATGCTGTCAGGCATTTGGGGACATCATTAGGTTGCTTCCAGGCCTTTAAGTCTAGCTGACAGTTGCCTGTCAGAGACAGATGCTTGTTTTTATCCTGACCAGTGGACTTACAGAGGTTTCCCCTACTCTTCCTCTTATTTTACCTCCCAAATAAAAAAAGAGTTCCAGGGACTCAGGGTATGTCACATGACCTGGATGCAGAGTGAACAGGCCTCCAGGGACAGAGCCCTTTGGAGCAGTCTGTGTGCGCAGTGGACGTCGAGTCCAGGGTGCACTGGGTCTGTCTCAGCTAACGACAGCCTCTGCTCAGGATTTTCCACTGGGGACTTCTTGGTGCCGACACTTGCTCAGTGCTGAGAAGGGAGAATTAAAGGGCATCAAGAGAGATTTCTCACACTTGATGTAAACACGTAAATTAAGGTTGAACAACACCTCTTATATCCAGAGGTTAGGTAGCCAACAAACCCAGCCCTCTGGAACAATCAGTAATGTGGAAGGAAGGGACAAGAGCAAACCTTCAGCAGCGTAAAATCCATGGCACGAAGTCCGCATGTGGGGACGTGGCCTGGGCCAACGGGAAACACCGGCCACCACCAACCTAGGCCCACCTGCCCACAGGTGTCCACTTAGTGCTCCCCAAATTAGGCTAGAGTGTTTCTAGAGGCAGCATCCAGGAAAGCACAAAGGCGTGGAAAAGATTTCTTATTTGAGCTCGACCGAAGTCTTACCTAGACACTGGCTTGGCCAGTGCAGTGAAGGGGCCTGCTTAGGGAAGGAAATTTCCACCCTCTAAAAGACTCACCCATATGAAGAGCCTTTGTCCTGATGACGCCACATGAATCAGTGCAAATGCCACTTTTTATGTTTCTGTGGCTCTGCTCGCCCCTCTTCCTTCTGTCTTTTCCTATGACTTCCTGCTTCTCCCTGCTACAGAACCCAGTTGGTGGGCTTCACGCCTCTGTGGGTCCACACGTGATATATGCAGAGAGGAAGCGGCTGATTCAAACACTGCAACTCTGAAGTGAGTCTCTTTGCAGGTGGAATCGTCCCAAGAAGCCAATGCCGAGGTGATGAGAGAGATGACCAAGAAGCTGTACAGCCAGTACGAAGAGAAGCTGCAGGAGGAGCAGCAGAAGCACAGTGCAGAGAAGGAGGCTCTTCTGGTGTGTATGTCGTAGCTGCCCGTGTAAGATAGCCGGGAGCTCTTGGTTCGTTATTGCTGGTGAGGTTTAAATAGTAGAGATTCTGCTTAGAGGTGAGTTAGTAGATTCCAGTGTGGGTGAGGGATCAAGGAATTATTTGTTTGTTTGCTCATTCACTTCCCTCCTTCTATACCTCCCTGCCTTCATTCGACCCCTTCCCTGTTCAGAAGAGCCCCCCATCTCTGTGTCTACATGCACACCTTTCTCCAGCCCATCTGACCATTGGCCGGCGTCCACGCAGATCCCGGGCTTGCCTGCAGCTCTGCCCTTCCTCTCTCCATTTGCCCCTTTCTCCCTGAAATTTCCTCCTCTCCTGTCCTTGATCCTAGCTAAACTCCCTGAAAGCTATGACAGTGCCGCCCTCTCCATGCGTGATGTCTCTCCCGTTCGCACAGCCATTAGTGTGTTCCGCCCGTGGGACGCCCACTCTGTCTGCTCTTTGCTGTGTGTGTGTGTAATTCTCTTATGCCTGCCGTTAGAGCTGGACTGTGTGTCTCGCCTCTTGGCCTCTCTAGGACAGCATAAGTTCCTTGAAGGCAGGGACTCCGTGTCTGGCTCACCTGTGTGCTTGGAGGCTAATAAATGTCAACATGCTGAGTGCTTGGCTGGGTTTTCCCCTTTGGCGTGAGCTGGTGCAGTGCAGTGTGGGAGAAAGAGCTGGGGATTCTGCATTCGATTCCAGATCTGGCCCTCATTCCCTTATGACAAGTAGAATGACACCCTGAGTGTCTCTACTCAATGTTATTTAAACACTCGCAGGCCCTTTTGACACCTTTTGGACGTAAGAACTCAAGGAAAAAAAAGGAGACAAAGTAGCGGGGCCCATTAAAAAGCAACGGGCTGCGTCTTTATCCATAGTGAGAACTAGAATCATGGAAGTTGGGTCCAGGGTCTGTGAGGCAGTTACAGGTCCCACGGTCATGCTTTTAAGGAGAAATCATGATTTAGCAAGGCCGGTGCTGCCTGGACCCTGGCGAGTAGCCCAGGCACCCCATGCCTGCCCTGAGGAGACAGTGTTTCTTTTGCAGGAAGAAACCAACAATTTTCTGAAAGCGATTGAAGAAGCCAATAAAAAGATGCAGGTGGCGGAGATCAGCCTGGAGGAGAAAGACCAGAGGATCGGGGAGCTGGACAGGCTGATCGAGCGCATGGAGAAGGTAAGACACAGTCTCGGCCTGTCGCCCACTTGCCCACTACCCTGCTGCCCACGCCAGTCTGAAGATGCAAGACGCCCTCAGCACTGATCCCTCTCCTCCCTCCAACTTGGGATTTAAAAAAAAAAAAAAAAGACAAGACTACAAAATCAAGTATAAGGAAGTTCAACAGAGTTCTAGTTTTTCCCTTGGTAACTATTGTGCTGCCTTTTAAAAAAAATATTACATAAGAAATTCTGTGCAAATATATTAATATTTTAGCAGCCCTGCTTTGCTGGCGTCCCAGACATGAACTTAGTTTGCAAACCGATGAGTAATCGAGTCCTGTTTAGCTGTTACATCAGCACTGCAACTCTGTTGTTTCTGGGGCGTGTGTCTCAAGGTTGGCTTTTTTCTGACACGCCAGGGACGTGGAGGAGTGGGGACGCCCCATTTCTCTGGGCGTGTGGCTGGTGGGTGGCGTGGGGACATCTGTGGAAGACAGGAGCTCAGCCGGGATCATGAAGCCAGGCCGGAGAGAGGGAAGGGGCTGGAAGTTAGGCAGGAAGTGGAGAAAAGGGGGGAAGAGGTGGGAGAGACAAAAGAGAAAAGGAAGGGAAGGAAGAGAAAGAATGAGTGACCTTTACCAGGTGACAGCTGACTTCTAGGGGAAGGCCCAGGAGGTTAGGGCCAAGGCTGTGGCTGCTTTCTGGAAAATGGCTCTCTAACTGCATATGAGTTTGCAGACAGTGGTGACCTGCCACAACTGCGACATTATCAGCACCCCGTAACTCATTCTGGGTGCTGAGAATCTCCACCCTGATGATGGGAGGCAGGGGACGAGAATGTGAGCAAAGTCACTGTCTGGTCTGCCGTGTGATTCTGAGAAGAGGTCTCTTTACCCTGTCGTGTCTGCGATATGGACTCCTCTGAAGTCCCCTGACAAGGCAAGATGTCACCAGAGTGGGAACTGCATTAAATTCAATGCTTTGGAGCTTCAGAGCTCACCAGGGGCTCCTTTTTAGCTAGTATTTTTATTTGAGAGAGACTTGAGCAGACTAAAGAGTCATTTATAAGCTTACCTCTGCCCCTAGGGAAAACAGAGCCCCATCTTTTCTTGAAGAGTGGATGATTGGCTCACTTAGGACTAACATTAGTATTGACTGGAGTGGGTAGTGGTGAAGATTGGGCAACGAGGGAGCTTTCTAGAACTTGGGTGAGCTTTCTCCCACTTTACCGTTCTCTTGCAATAGGAGAGGATGCTGGTGAACTCAAATGCTCTCTCTAAGTGACAGATACATCTCCTGTGGCATAAAGAAACAAAGTGAGCAGGTAGCACAGGGGAGGTGGCTTGGGCACAAAGCATGTAGCGGTTACGAACATAGTGTTTAGAATCAGGCAGACCTAGGGTTTGAGTCTTGCTTTTCTTTCTAGTTGTGGGCAGGTAGTTACTTGACTTTCCCAAATCCAGTCTCCTGCTCTGTAAAGTGCTGATAATGATAGTTCTTATTCTCTGGGCTTTGGGAGAAATAAATGGGAAAAAAATCCAAGTGCTAAGCACGGTTCCTGGCACGTGGGAAGGGCTTTGTCATTTGTGGCTCTGACTTTTACTTTGTTACAGTCTTGCCTAAGTGTCTGCGCCCAGAGTCAGCTTTTTTTCTTTTTTAAGCCGGACCCATTTTGTAGCTCATCTTCTTGGTGCCCTTGGGGTTCTAGTTTCCCCACTGGTTTCCCCCTGGAGCCCTTCCTGAAGGTGAGTGGGCACGGAGCCAGGGCGGTGGGCAGGCCAGGCCTCTCCACCAGCCTTCGCTAACAGAAAACTTTGCTCCCCAAGTGGTGTTGGCTGCTTCTTCAGTGGTGGAAAATTTATTGTCCTTTCTCTAAATCTTCCTTTCCATTTAGGCTAGAGAAACGCTTTATTTATTTAGCTGAGATTAGATACACCAATTTACACCCTTTCCCTTTCATAATAAATCCTCGAGGGCAGGAATCCGGCCAAGTGTCTGCCACACGCGTTTGTGAACAGCACGGCCACAGGTGGGGACGGTGGCGGCGTTTGTGTCCTGCTCTCACCTGCATTGGAATTTGCCTCGAGGACAAACCGTGTACTTTTGAAATGGCTTCTTCTACTATTAATACATACCTTAGTTTATACTGTTTCTCTTATGGAACGTTTTATTTGAAACACCTTTTTACTGATCCGTATAAACCTTATCAGAAGTGTCTTTTACCAGGGACCCTTCTTAGGAGCAGGTAATATTCTGTGCCTTAATCAGGGTGATGGTTTCCTCCCAGGTGTATGCAAGTGTAAGAAATTATTGTGCAGTGTACACCTAAAATTTGTTGTAGCTCCATTCGAAAAAGGATTGAATTTTAAAAGTGCTTATAAGTTAGGCTTTGTCCTACTTTATGACAGTTTATTTAGGAGGTTCTTGCTCATGAAAGACTCATTACTGATGTTTCAGGGCTAATGTAAACTTCTAGGCTGTAACAGTGTGCATTCGCTGTGGAGATTTAAAAGCAATAGCAAAACCCCAGTAAAAGGTGTTCTGCCTTCGTTATTCTAAATACGTCGGTGATGGTACACTCTCCTTGGCCAGAGTGGACTGTCCCTTACACCCTTGGCCTACCCTTTGGTGTACCTCTGCTTACAGCTTCAAAAGTTGGGGGGAGTTAAATTTTCCATGATTTGCTTTTCGTAATTTCATGGGAAAGAGGTTTGGAATCTCTGTAACGAGTGAGAATTTGCTGGGTAGAATTTCTGAACATAAAGATGAGGTACAGTAGTTCTTAGAGGAGAACCTAAAGTAAAATCATCTCCTCCTAGTTAGTGAGCAGGATTTGACAAGCTTCTATTTTACAGACATTTATTGTGCTAACATCTGCAATATATTTCTAGCGCAATTTCTGTTATGATGGGCACCATGTTTTTATTAACATTTTTCCACTTTGTCCAAAGAAATAACCCCAGACTCTTGACTTTTTTGGGTAAACTTCTACATTGACATATATACAGCAAAGTGTGCAAAGTACACAGCCTCATACCTGCATGCTTCCTGTTGCTGCTGTACCAGGGCTGGATTCCTTCTGGAAGCTCTAGGGGAGAACACATTCTCCTGCCTTCTCACCCCTCGGCTGGTGGCCTCATCCTCTAGCTTCAGACCCAGCAGCAGAGCACCTGCCAGTCTCTGTCCCCTGATTGTAGCCTTACTGCCTTTTCCTTATGAGGACCCAACCAGATGATCCAGGATAATCTCCCCATGTTAAGATCCTTAACGTAATCACATCTGCAAAGTTCCTTTTTCCATGTAAGAGAACATACAGGTTTCAGGGATTAGGATGTAGACATCTGTAGGGGCCATTATTCTGACTACCACAACACATTTTTACAAGTGAGAACACCTGTATAAATGCAACCCAGGTTAGTATATAGGATATTTCCACAACTCCGGAGCCTCCTTTCTTGATGATTCATAAAATAATGAAGAACTTTGTAATATCATCAGCCACTGATTTAGAGTATTGATCATCATTATTTAGAACTGTAAGTTTTCACAAGACGTCTGAGCATGGGCTGATGGAATACTTTTTTTCTTGAGACAGAGTCTCGCTTTGTTGCCCAGGCTAGAGTGAGTACCGTGGCGTCAGCCTAGCTCACAGCAACCTCAAACTCCTGGGCTCAAGCAATCCTGCTGACTCAGCCTCCCGAATAGCTGGGATTACAGGCATGCGCCACCATGCCCGGCTAATTTTTTCTCTATATATTAGTTGGCCAATTTATTTCTTTCTGTTTATAGTAGAGATGGGGTCTCGCTCTTGCTCAGGTTGGTTTCGAACTCCTGACCTCGAGCGGTCCACCCGCCTCGGCCTCCCAGAGTGCTAGGATTACAGGCGTGAGCCACCGTGCCCGTCCTGATGGAATACTTTTTAAAAATAAATCTTGAACGGTTTTATTGAGGATGTTTGTCTCTAATTCATAAATACATCTAGAAATACAACAGATCTGGTACTTTTGAGCTTTTGTCTGGATTCTGGGTGAGTGGCTGTATAAAACCTAGGGAGTATTACATAGACTTGGACTCCCTAGTGCTAGCATTGCTTATATACATTCTCCGTCCAACTTGTATTCCATTGATTAAAAACTCAGTTCCTGTTTGTTTAGGAACGCCATCAACTCCAACTCCAACTCCTAGAGCATGAAACAGAAATGTCGGGGGAGATAACCAATTCTGACAAGGAAAGGTAAGATGTAATGTTCTTTGTCTTGCAGTAGATTTAGATGGTGGACACTCTTTGTTTTTGTGGGCTCATTTGTCCCTTGCGTTTTCATTCACATGGTTGTCACTTATAATGGACCTATACACGTGTAACGTTGGGCTGAGAGCTGCCAGTATGGAGTGAATTTCTTTAGAAGCTCACAGCCATGTCGTACAGCCCGTGGCTGGTTATTAGTGCAATGAAACATATCAAAGACTGTCACAAGTGCAAAAGTTCAGTCTATAAATGTTCTCCGTAACCTTGAATTCCACAGGATACACCTTGTTGATGAGAAAACCCATCAACTATGACTCATACCATTCGTCCTGGAGACTAATTTTAAAATGTCTTTGTTTCCAAACCTTGCTTAGTGAAACTTGCCCCATGGCTATGAGTATATAAAGCTTTGTGTGAAAACTATGGGAGTAGAACTCGGTCTCTTCTAGAAATCAAAAGGCAGAGAGGCCAGGCACAGCTCTCCAGTGAAGGAAAACAAGGTTGGGATGATTTGAGTATTGGGGGCAAGTTGTATAACCTCCCCGAAAGTCTTGCTTATCTATAACATGGAAATTCTTTTTCAAAGGGGGAGAGGGTTATGCAGAAACAGTTCCCATCTCTTTGGGATATTACTGTAAGGGAACTGTTGGGCGTGCTGCCTGCCGCTTAGTAGGTGCTGAAAAAAATGCCTCTTTTCCTTTGCATTTGTAGCCTCAGAGTTTTCAATATTACAGAGGGCTTTGCTGGTCTTTAATATAGTGCTGAGAAGGGACCTGGCAGAGAAGGGACATGGGAAATAGACTTCCAGACTCTTCCTCTGGTGCCCCACTCCGGCGGCCCCGGAGATCTGAAGAGTCCATCTGTTGCTTCCTTTGGTTTCTTTGAACCAAGCAAAGTCAGAGGATAATTTGTGCTGTTTTAGATATGTGAACTGTTTTGTGATGTGGTCTGCTCTATTTCGATGCCTATTTACCCAACTTGCTCAATTTGTTCCCCATTTACCCCAGATAAATGACGTGTAGAGCAACTATGATCCCAGACTTTCCAGGGCTCTGCTATTAATTTTATATATTTTGTTGTGTTGCTAAACCCCTCCTTCTCTGTCCTTCTGATCAAGGCAATTTATTGGATGCTCTTATATTTTATTAAACCCCAAACAGAGAGCCTCTTGTACCTGTAAATGGTGCAAGAAGTGACTGTCCTTAGACAGGCTAAAACTTGCAAATGGGAACTTGCAAAAGAGTCCCAGACGGGCCGGGTGCAGTGGCTCATGCCTGTAATCCTAGCACTCTGGGAGGCCGAGGCGGGCAGTGGCTCACGCCTGTAATCCTAGCACTCTGGGAGGCCGAGGCGGGTGGATTGCTCAAGGTCAGGAGTTTGGAACCAGCCTGAACAAGAGCAAGACCCCCGTCTCTACTAAAAATGGAAAGAAAATTAATTGGCCAACTAATATAGATATAAAAAAGTAGCCGGGCATGGTGGCGCATGCCTGTAGTCCCAGCTACTCGGGAGGCTGAGGCAGCAGGATTGCTTGAGCCCAGGAGTTTGAGGTTGCTGTGAGCTAGGCTGCCGCCACGGCACTCACTCTAGCCCGGGCAACAGAGTGAGACTCTGTCTCAAAAAAAAAAAAAAAAAAAAGATCCTGTCTCTATAAAAAAAAAAAAGAGTCCCGGACTCCTCTGGTGGGGCTGTTGGTAGGTAGTTAATCATCTAGGATACACACAAAATAAGAGAGATGCATCTTGGGGTTTAATTTCTTGTTCTTGGCGTCACTCCTTAAAGCTGTGACTTTTTATGCTGGTGTTGCTGCTTTGGTGTAGGACTCGTTTGCTATTTTCTTCTATTTGTGTTAGGTATCAGCAGCTGGAGGAGGCATCGGCCAGCCTCCGTGAGCGCATCAGGCACCTAGACGACATGGTGCATTGCCAGCAGAAGAAAGTCAAGCAGATGGTTGAGGAGGTGAGCCCTGGTGGAAGGCTATGGGTCCGGGATTGCTTCCTTTGGCTGGGGAACATCAGCCCCAGAACAGACCCCACTCTCTACTTGGTTTCTGTGGCTCAGAGTGAACTTGCCCAGCCTTGGCGCAGAGAGGGATTTCCTTATTGGTACCCTGTGGACTGAGGGTGATCCCTCTCAAAGGGGGTCCCTCTAGATCACGGGGTACAGTTGAGGAAGCTGGGAAGTGATAGCCTATGTGGGTGTCCACAGCACAGGGGACGAAAGGGTGTGATGAACAGGTTCATGTTAGCTCAGATCTCTGCCTCCTCCCACCTGCCTGCCTCTCTCTCCTGCCACCACTCGTGTCCTTTTTCCTGTTCTGGGGGTGTCTGTCTATCCCGTCTCTTTCATTTCCACTCCCTTTCCTTCTTTGTCCCTTTCTCTTCTTCTCCCTCCTCATTCTCGTCTCCCACTCTCGTTTCTTCTTCATCCTTTCTCTTTTCCACCGTCCTTTCTGTCTCTGTAACTGGAAACCAAGTTCTGTATTGACTGGACTGGGCATAGTTTACTATTCTATTTTTTCTAAATGAAAAAAAAAAAAGGAAAATCCCAGGTAAGTTGAACATTTATATTTCTCTAAGAGGAAAAAAAATTCTTTACGCTTGCATCACTGTAATCTGCCTCTCTTTCCCATGGTGGTGCTCAACAGAAGACAGTCTGGGCTGTGGTAAAGCTAATCACATGTTATCGTAGTTTCTTCTTGCTCAGTTAAAAAACCTGATGGGAACATCTGATAGAAAAAGAGCAGTACTAGCAGGGTTATGAGCATTCTCCTGGGTCTAATTCTCTGGCAAAGAAAAGAAAAAGTTTCAATTTCATTAAATATTTGGTTGGCAGTGGAAAACTGAAAAAAAAAAAAAGTTTTCCTTATATTAAGCACTACTCTAAAAAGGTATCTGTTTTATTCATGAATTATTAAAATTAAAAGTGTATATACTTCTAATAAAAAAATGCATAGCCATGACAGACAAATAGAAGATTAAAAGTCTATCTAGTTTATGAATCCATAAAATGCTGGGGATATTAGTGTGGTGAGGGAATTGTCAGTATGGGGAGGGATACCTTTTATGACTGTGTGGAGAATGAACACACAATACATTGGATAAAGTCTTGTCCCCAAACCAGAAGCTCAGTCATAACGTGCTGAATCCTATACGTCTTATATTGGTTCACACGCAAGGTCAGAGGGAGCAGTAGGAAGCCACGTAGCACCTTCGAAGTCCCTTTGGGCACCCAGGCAGGAGCACCACCCGCGACAGTGATGGGTAGAGAGATCCTATCCGATCGTCAACACTAGGCAGATGTCAGGAGTGTGTTCCCCAAGGAAGAGCATTGCTTTGTCATAATTAGCATCTCGGTGGACCTTCGCTGTCAGAGCATAGCTTTTCTGCCTCTGCATTCCACACACACGAAGTCTGGGGCAAGAACAATCCTTTATTTTCCCCCGATGTGACTCCTTAACTGGGGGGCGCTGCATTTTTGTCACCTCACCGCAAGGGGTGTCTGTGTTGTTCTCGTATCTAATATCAGAGACCCATTGAACAAAACCTCATACTAGTTGGCTTCTGATTCAGTTAAACCCTGATCTGTATGGGGTTAAGACTGGCACCAAAATCAAAGACACTTTATTTTTAAGATACTTTCAAAGACATTCAGAATTCTCTATTTTCTAACCTACTTGCAGAATATAACAAACATATCAATTTGAAAGGGCGTGTGTGTGTGTGTATAACATATATGTACATATATAACACACGTTATACATATACACATATGTATAACACATATAGCACATGTGCACATGTACATATACGTGTGTGTATATATATATATATATATATATATATAAAATAGGGATGCTTATACAGGTTACTGCTCATGCTTTGCTTTTCTACCTGTGATTTCACAACTCCCACATAAGCTTCTCTAAATTCTGATGTGTGGTCTGGAAGACCCAGTCATTGGAATGAAATCATCACCTAAAGTTTAGGACGCCACCATCACAGTCGGCACCACCTGGGCCTGGCTGTTTTTCAACAGTGACTGGAGACAGGAAAAAAAAAAAGAGAGAGAGAGAGAGAGACTTTTTATTCTTACACTATCTAAATCAAGTAGTAAAAATTATTGTGTTTGTCCCGTATACCGTGTCAACTTACACAAGAAAAGGATGGTTTAAAATCTCAATTGTTGCAGCCATTTATGTGAATATGAGAAACATGGAGGAGGAGGTGGAAGGAATTGGGACGGGAGAGCTGAATTCACATGCTAGAAAACCATCACATTCAGGAGGGAATATACTTTTCTTTTGAATTTCGATGCAAAGCCAGGCCAGAACCACTGGGTGGCACTTTCAAAGAGGCAAATTGCAGCTCTTTTCTCAAAATAAAGAAAACATTTCTAATACTGGCTGCCCTTCATCACAGGCGCATACTTATGATGTTAGGAAGTTGATTTAGAAGCTCTCTAGTGTTCCCCCAAAATTCTGGGTTCTGTATTCTGAAGGACGATGTGGAGGAAACCTGGTGACTTAAGTAAGTGTCTTTGTATAAAGAACTCTCTGTTGTTCATTACGCTGTGCCTGTTATTATGATCTCAGCATTGTCATTACTTATAATGAGCAAAATCGGCAAAGTTATTATAATTAGATCACTTCCGATCCCTTGGACCAAATTTTGGAAAATCTGGACTACCGAATGGTCAGTTATCATTCTTGAACCCTGACTTTAGAAGAGAAGTATATTTTTGTCCGTGAACTCTGGCTACCCAGGCACAGAGGCAGCCTTTGAGTGTAGCAGATGTTGGGGGCGCTTTTCCTTCCCCCACATCAAGTCTGAAAGCTCATCTGCATCACAGCCTCACATTCACCAGGGACGGGAACCTAGTCTCCATCCATTGTTAGTGTCATTTTGGTCATAGTGTCCCGTGAAGAAACTTAGTTTATTCAAATGATGGGCTGCTTATTTCAGTTCACAATTTCCAGGTATTATTACTGAGGCTCTTGGAATCCCTAAATGTTAACCAGTATATTTCTTCCCACCTCAGTATACTATCATTTCATAATAATAATAACAAACTGAATAGAAAGTAACTGGCCCAGGTTTCATAGTCCTTAGCTCACTAATGGCTTGATTTGCATCACGTGAAACAGGACTTGTGCTAGGTTAGAAGGGTGCAAGGGGAATGGGTCCTGTTGAAATGAAGGATTAGTATATACCTCTGTCGCTAGTTCTTTCAGCTGGTTCTGGCTCTGACGAGACAGAAAAACAAGCAAAACCAAAAAAGCCTCATATATATGGCCCTTTGAGACTTTTAAGGGTTTGCTAAAAATATAGAGAAATACCAAGGGACTAGGAAAAAATGGCACTCAAGGGGAAATTCGTTCATTCATCCATGTAGCAGGTGTCCACCGGCACCTGCTCTGTGCAGAGCCCTACGGGGAGCCCTGCAATAAGGTCCCTGTCATCATGAATCTTGCCCTCTGGTGTTACCAAGGGGTCATCCTTGCCTTGGGCTTCGTTCATCTGTTGAAAAGCCTTGTTGATGTTGGTCCTGGGCTTTAAATCAGGCCACTTGTTTAGATTGCCAGGAAAGGCACCAGGACAGCAGGGAGGGGAAAAAACTGGGGGGATCCCGAGGCCCGCACATCTTTAAGTGTGACTTCATCAGTCAGCAGGGCCATCCACACCTCTTTACCTGCTGTCCCCAAGGCCCAGGCTGTTGCCAGCCAGAGAGCTTTCCCACCAAGGGGAGAATGATCTGGAAGAAAAAACATTCTTATTTGCCCTCCAAAATTTGGGTAGATTTACGTTTTTGCCAGTGGGCAGTGGTATAATTCACCTGAATAAGCGGTAATTTAATAAGAATTCCTTTATTATTTTCCAGTTCAAGCATTAGGCATCCTTTCATTTTACCATGTCTTTCTTCTGATTTTCCCGTTGCCATTTGTAATACGGGAAATATTTCTTCCAACAAAACGCTTCTGAAGGGAGTTTCTTTTCATTTGCAGAGATGCATTATTTCTTTAGACTTCTGCTGAAAGCAATTGCACTTCACCCTCCCCTTGCTATAATTTAGATGTTTAATATGTACAAAGGTGCAAGGAATTGATTTCGTCCTTAGTGCTTCTCTAAACGAGAATGCACGTTTGAATCACTTGGGGAGCTTTAAAAAAATGCCTGGACCTGGCAGATGTCGGTGGAGGCAGACTGGATACTGGGAGGTTTTTTTTGTTTTAACTCCATAAGTGGTTCTAGCATGCAGCCAGGACTGAGAACCGATGCCCTGGACTCTCGGTCAGGGCAGTGGCGTGTCTCTCCTTGCTGGGCTCATGGTGTTCGTGTATTCGGCCAGCCTTCTCCTGAAGCTCCTATACCTGAAATGGGAAGCTGGTCAAGAACTCAGAGTAGGCAGTGCTCCATGGAAGAAAGCCAGGGAGACCAGCCACCAGGGGCCAGGGGCACAAGGAGAGAGCTGATTTAGGTCTGTGACTGGGCTGTCTCAGGAGACTTTACTTCTTGCCAGCACCCGGTCCTGGGAGGATCCTGTGACCACTTACTCTTAGTAGCTGTACTGGCCTGGCAGTATCCAGATAAGAAAACCTTCCCAGAGCTATCCATGTCCATCTGGAGAGAGGTGTTACTAAGGTAGGATGAGATAACACTTGTTAAATGAGTGTTAGTAGAGATTTTTAAAAAGACAAAATCCAATTCACCTAAATTCTTGGAAGCTGGAACCTAATAGACAATAACTGATTCTCATGGGTCCTCTTCCTACTATGTACTTATGTGCATGCCTTCCTTTGACCTGGTTTAAATTATTGACTTCTGTCTATACAGAAGACCTTACTCTTGCCCACACCGTGCCGCTTCAGAACGAGAAGAACAAAACACCTTGGTGAAATACTACTACTAACAATGACCGTTTCTCAAGTGCAAGACAAAGCAGAAAGTTTTTGCAGTTCTTAAGAAATGGTTTTGAAAGTATTTAATGATCACCTCTTAGATCTCTTAAGAGCCACGCTATTGCCATAATGCAACAGTTCCTTGGGGGAAACAAAGTGCATCAGGGAGAACAGATGCTGAATAACTCTTCAGAGAGTTGAGGCTTTGAGTTTCTGGTGCTATAGCCATTCGGAAAAGGGGCTTCTCTTCTCGTTTTTCAAGGCCCCTTAACTTACCTCCCCAGGCCCTAAATCCACACGTACCCCCTTGTAGTTAGAGACCTTGGTGAGCATACAATGGAAACAGGCCTTGAAAAAGAGCAGTGAGCATGAGCTTTAGAATCGGACAGACCAGCATCTACTAGTTGTGGGAACTTTGAAAAGTTATTAGTTTCTTTGTGTATAAAGTGGAATTAATAACAGTATCTGCCCCAGAGGGTTTTTTGTAAGTGTTAAATGAGATGATGTATGTAAAACAGCATGTCACTAAGTGAACAAAGCCAATCTGAAAAGATTCCCCACTCTATGATATTCTGGAAAAGGCAAAACTATGGAGACAGTAAAAAGGTCAGTGGTGGCCAGGGATTGAGGGGCGGGAGGGATGAACAGGTGGAGCGCAGGGGATTTTCAGGGCAGTGGAACAACTCTGTAGGATACTGTCATGTGGATACATGTCACTGTGCATTTGTCCAAACCCACAGAATGTACCAAGAGTGAACCTTCATGTACACGATGGACTTTAGTTAATAATAATGTATCAATATTTGTTCATCGATTGCAACAAATGTACCACAATAATTCAAGATATTAATTATAGACAGGGGAGAGAGAGGATATATGGGAACTCTGTGTACTTTCTGATCAATTTTAATGAACCTAAAACTGCTGTAAAAAAAATTAAAAAAAAATAACAGCACGTTAATTGGAACGTAAGAAGTATCCAATAAATACTAGCAGCTATTGTTATTACTACCAATGAATGAGTTCCTGCTGTGTGCACCTAAAGTAGATTTCCTGGCCAATACATAGCGCTGCCCTTCGTTCTTCCCTTTGGGAGTCTTGTGGGCCAAATTGGATCTTTGGGTACTCGTCTCTCTTCTCTTCTGTGGTCTGTGCAGCTTTCTAGCTTAGCCGTGAGTCTCTGGTGTATCAATATTTATACACAAAGCAATTTTTAACATTGGAATTCTCTCCATTCCAAGACTCTTCCATTGTAAGTGGTTCGGCCACTTGCGGGCACACGATTTATTTTCAAACTATCGTGTGGGGTGTGCTGAGACATGCAATGCACACACGTACACTTTTGCCAAATGCCCTGTGTTCAGAGAATCTCGAGTACTTCCTGTCCCTGGGGGTTGGGGAAAGGTTAGCCCTGAGCCCACAGCCCTAACTCACTCCATTGAACTGTCCTTAGATCATGTCGCACGAGCTCTTCTCCAGATTTAGTCTCCGGCTCTTTGGAAGATGATCAATTGATAGCCTGCTCTGGGTCAGAAGCGATTCCTTTTATTGCTCCTGATTAGAAGAACACTTGTACACTCTGCTGGGAAGAGGTGGTATTTGTCTATGACAAGCAAAGCAGGAAGGACATGCTATTGGAAGGAAAATTTGACCATGTGGGGCTCTCGTTTGTGAAAGCACCCACATAACTGCCACCTCAACCTGTACGGCCTCAAACTGCAGAGTCAGGAGAACCCCAAGATCCACAGAGTGTTTTTAGAGACTTGAGTTCTTAGACATCAAGGAAGGAACTGCAATAAAAAAAAAAAGACTACTAAAAAATTCATTCAGAAAGTGCCAGGTGGAGGCTGGCCTGGGAGCTTGGAAGATGAAGCTTTATTGATGTGGAAAAGCTACCGAGCACATCTGCTAAGGAGGTGGGGAGAGAGCTGGAAGAACATCAGTGCTCCGGGAAGGAAGTGCACCCCACCAGATTACGTCCCAGAAAACACGGAAGCAGCCAAGTGTCCACGTAGTTAGATTCCATTTGTATGTGGGAAGTGGACCTGAGGGTCTCTTCTGAATGGATAGCAACACTAGTCATCTTAGTACTCTTCAGCCAACTTCATGAAAAGTAGTTTGTGTGATAAAATGACAAATTTATTTGGTTGAAATATATTGACGTGGACTATATACTTCATGCGTGCTTTATTTTTATAGGGGTCTGCCCTGAGACAGCCACAGGTGCTGGTATTTTGTGGGAATGTAACAGTATTGCTGAGAACCAGTAGTGGGAACAGGTGGTATTAGCCTGTGCAAGCTAGTAGACTGTGCTAACCCGGTGAGTTCATTCCCGAGGCCCAGGCCTCTCAGATGTTAACTAGTTCAACACCCCTAAGACTTCTCCATGGCAAAGCGAGTATGTAGATGCTCTCTTGTCAGTATTTGCCTTTGATCTTTCATTTAGATCAGGGGTCCTCAGTTTTTAAACTGAGGGCCAGTTCACTGTCCCTCAGACCGTTGGAGGGCTGGACAATAGTTTTAAAAAAAAACTATGAACAAATTCCTGTGCACACTGCTCATATCTTATTTTGAAGTAAAAAAACAAACGGGCAAAAACACCCGCACGTGGCCCGCGGGCCGTAGTTTGAGGCCGCCTGATTTAGATGCTTCTGCCCAGCTTAAGAAGTAGGGAGTCTAGATCAGCCTTGGCAAGTAATAATAAAAACAAAGAAAAAAAAATTAAAAAAAATACAAAGAGAGAGAGATAAAAAAATAAAAAAGTAGAGAGTGGATGGGAAAGGAAGCAGATGAAATAATTTTCCACATTAGCCATTAACTGTTAATGTTGTTAACCGCGCATGGTGCTGTGTTTAAATACAGATCCCAGACACTCTGCTGGATCTTGAGAGTTCTGCTAGGGAGGTGGAGTCGGCTTTGAGAATCACTGATCTAGATGTTGCCCTGGCGAAGTTACCTGCGTTGTTTCTAGGGATATCTTACTGCTCTGGTGTTTCTCTGAGTCTCTGGCGGGAAAGTCACTGGCATGTGTCGTAGTGTTACAGATTCATTACCCAGTTTCAAAAAATGAAATAGAATGAATTAAAAGAATGCAATGACCTTTAGAGAGTGTAGGTCACCCATCTGAGTCTCTCATGGGCGGGGGGGATATGCTCTGCCCTGCTCTTGGAGTTTGTTTTCTTTTTGGGGCTATGGATAGTACCTGGAGGCCAGGTAGGTCTTAATACTATTTTGTGCAGTAGATAGGGAGTGAAGTGACTAGAAGGTCTGCATCAACCCGAGCATGTCTCCTAAGTATGATGCCCTGGGCGCCTCCTGTCTCTCCACCTGGATCCTGGGCTGATTAGCGATCCCCTTAGATCTGGGTCCTTGCTTCATAGCACCTATCTCAGCCTGCTCTTTTCTGCCTTTGCTGGTGTCCCTTGATTCACGGCTTTCCTGCCTGGACTGTGATATGGTGTGAATTTAACTTACTGCCTGTCGAACCTGAATTAAGTGCTCAAATCTTACCTCACCACCCCATCCGCCTCCTCCCCGCTTCCCCTCCTCCTGGATCCTTCGCCCTGAACTCAAGGCTATGACTCTGCCTCGTGGCCGCTTGTACCCACTCCCAAATGGGGTGCTCCTCGGAAGGTTGAGAATTGATTTATAGCAGATGAAAATGTTATGATTTCAAATTCTAGTGTTAACATGGGATTATTCACTTCTTTATTTTAAAATCTTAGATACTTTATCTAAAATATGCAGATTTTAGAAGGTATCAGAAGGAACATGATTGGGTCAGCCTTTTTTCCCTCGATGTGTTATAGAAAGAACTACTGTAGGTTCATTTTGTGGCCGGTATTGAGTAAAGCATTCATGATATAAATTGTCTTTTCAAGTGAGAAGTTCCTTTCTTTGGAAATGTCATTGAACCCACATTCTCTTGAACTGAAATTGCTCTAATTGGCTTTAAACTATTTCCCAGAGACCTGGGTGCCAGTTTGCCCATAGAAAGTATGTAAGTATGTGAGGCTGTGTAGTTCATGTTCCAAGTCACTACCAGTTATCGAGTGCTTCTTTTCTTTCAAGGCTATGTGTATGGATCTCACATTCCCACGTTAACCCTCTGTGGGAGGTATTATTTGTCCAATTTTTTAAAGCACAGGAAACTGAGGCTTAAAGTCTTAAAAAATAAGTAGCCGGCAGTCTCTCAGCAAATAATGGTGGTACTGGGCTCCACATTCAGATCTTTGAGTCTAAAGCCAGCCTTTTTTCTTTCCCGCTTCTTCTTTTAAATTAGAAAAAAATTTGAATTACAGAAAATTACAGAGAATGATGAAAACAAAAACCCATGTACCCTCCTGTAGAATTAGCAAATGTTAACATTTTGGCATATTTGTTTCTGTTTTTATTTTTAATAAAAAATACCATTAGAGATATATAATAGATTCTCTTTTTACTCCTCCCCAATTCTGTTCCTCTTCCTTCTTCTGCCTGCCTTCCTTCTTCAGAGGCAATGTGGTCTCTGTGTTTTGATGCTTTTATTACATGTATGTATCTGTTATTAGTATGTAGCTTAGTTTATGTGCTTAAAAATATACATAGATTTTAATTTATAATATAGAAAATAAATTTTATTGTATATATTTTGCAGTGTACTCTTTTCCCCAGTTTTGTTGTGTTGTACATAGATCTAAATTATTTCTTTTAATGGCTACTATTCTTTTATATAAATATATTATAATTTATTTGTCCTGTTGATAGACACTTTTATTCTTGTACAAACAATGTCAAACATGTCCTAGGAAATATACTTAGAGGAGGAATTGCTAGGGTGTGGGGTTGGCACAGTGTTATCTTTCCTGGGTGCTACCCGGTTGTTCTGCAGAGTGGCCATACATTTCCACCAATCACGTATGAGGGGACAGGTTTTTCCAAATGCTCACCACCACTTGGCACTGTGTGGACTATAATTTTGGCCAGTTATGAAATAGCGTCTCGTCTTAATTTTAATTTGCGTCAGCCTGATGACTACTCATTACGAATTGTGAGGCTGAGAAACTTTGCATAGGCTTATTGACCAAAGGTTTCCTCCTTTATGAATTGGTGGTTCCTATCTTTTGTTCATTTTTATATGAGGTTGCTTATCTTTTTTTTTTTTCCTGCTGACTTGTAGGAACTCTACATAGTACCAGTATTAATCATTTATCAAAAAATATTTAGATGCCATTATCTTTTCCTAGTCAAATGGTTTTTGTTTGTTTATGGTGTCTTTTATAATATGTAAGTTTTTGATGTTGGTAGAGTTAAAGTTAATCTTTTTGGCTGTGTCGTGGGTCTTGTGTGTCATAAAGATATTTTCTGTAATAGTTTTGAAGTTGTTTTTCATGTTTACATCTTTAATTATATCCCGCATATCAATTTTGTCCATGGCTTTCATCCCCTTCTAGTAAACCATTTGCTTGTCTGCGTTGCTTATTTATTTTGTCTGCTGTCTGTTTCCCTCACTAGAGTGTAAGCTCCGGGAGGGCAGGGACTTTTGCCTGCTTTGTTCCCTGACACCTGGGGCAGTCACTGGCATATAGTCGGCGCTCAATAAATATTTGTTGGACAAATAAAGAATAATCTATGTGGAATTTATTTTTTGTGTATATGATATGAATAGGACTCTTTTTTTGTTTTTGGCTCACAGAAAGTTTGTTTCTCTAACAGCATTGCCCTACTGATCTTTTTCATGTTACCTTTGTCCAGCTGGAGTTGTCTCCCCAGTGCCATTATCTTTGAATATTCCTTTTATCCTGCCCCTCTGCTGAGGACTGCAGGAAACCCAGTCCTTGGGCTTAGGCGTGGGAGTGGGGATGAGGAGGAGAAGCCAGGAGCAGCTCATGGGGAGCTCTTCTCTGATGGGACTGTCAGGAAACATCTAAGGAACCGAGTGCAAAATTGGGTGTGAGTTTCTGCTCTTAAAGGACTTTCGGGCTGACGTTTAAACTCCTTAGAACTTGAGGCGGAATGCCGAAGCTGGAGAACACAGTGGTTAAGTTCATAGGCTTTCAGTAAATTACATAATCTGGTTTTGTTTCCTGCCTCTGCTTCTGACAAGGCTTTGATCTTGAGCAAATTACTTATCCTCTCCAAGATTCAGTCTCCTTATCAATAATACAGGAGTGATCGTACCGTGTTTCCCCAAAAATAAGACAGGGCCTTATATTTATTTTTCCTCAAGAAGACACCCTAGGGCTTATTTTCAGGGGATGTGTTATCTTTTTTTTTTAAGTATGATACAACAATCTACATTTATTCAAATATAGTTAAGTCGTCTTCTTCTGGAACATCATCATAACTCTCCAAACCCTGAATTCCATCCTGAATTTCTTGCGACTGTATTTCCTTTAGAACCATCGGCCCCAGTCTCTCATGTCGAGCAATAGAGCTCTCATGGGGCAGGTGAGAAGGGCTGTTTGTCTTCTTTACCGCTCCGTGACGAAATGCATGGGTTTTGCAGATGAGCTGCGTAGCCACACCCATCACTAGGTCTTATTTTGGGAGTAGGGCTTCTATTGTGCAAATGCTTAGAAATCCTGCTAGGATGGCCGGTCGCGGTGGCTCAAGCCTGTAATCCTAGCTCTCTGGGAGGCCGAGGTGGGCAGATCATTTGAGCTCAGGAGTTCGAGACCAGCCTGAGCAAGAGCGAGACCCCATCTCTACTCTAAATAGAAAGAAATTAATTGGCCAACTAATATATATAGAAAAAATTAGCCGGGCATGGTGGCGCATGCCTGTAGTCCCAGCTACTCAGGAGGGTGAGGCAGCAGGATTGCTTGAGCCCAGGAGTTTGAGGTTGCTGTGAGCTAGGCTGACGCCACGGTACTCACTCTAGCCTGGGCAATAAAGTGAGACTCTGTCTCAAAAAAAAAAAAAAAGAAATCCTGCTAGGACTTATTTTATGGGTAGGTCTTATTTTCGGGGAAACACGGTAACAGTACCTCCCTCCTCCAGTGACGGTTATAAGGATCCACCGATGTGATGCATGTTCAGTGCTTAACACGGTGCCTGCAAACATAAACTCATTCTGGTGTGGGTGGAGAGCCTTTAGGGAGGAGGTGGTGTTTGACTGGGTCTTGCAGGATGGGTTGGATTTTTCTAGGCAGAGGTTGAATGGGTGGACATGTCAGACAAGATACAGAATAAATAAAAGCAAAACCATGGAGACCAGAAAAGTATAGGGTGAGTTCAGGGCGCATTAATCTAGTTTGACTGGATTGCAGGAGGGAGTGAGAAATGAAGTGGCTGAAAATGTGGGCTGAGACCAGTTGTATCAGCACCAGGCCAAGAAAAGTATCCTCTATTACTCAGCTCATAATTCCTTCATGGCTCCCCATTGCCTGATCGGATCTGAGCCTCAGAGTGGTGCCTCTGGCAGGGGGTGCTGGGCAGAGGGGAAGGGGAGGTGCAGGGAGGGTGGCTAGAAGGCTCCCAGGAGAGCCTTGGCTAGCGCTAGAGTAGGGTTTGCATTCCAGGCACTTGCGCTTTAGGAGTGGTTTTTAAAGTACCATTTTTTTAAGCCTCAGCTTTGTGCCAGGTGTGGAGCCAGGTGCTTCCATATATATTTATGACATTATTCCGAAACAATTCTCTCCCTCGGTACTCCTGTTTAGGATATGGTGTGTTGTCTCTGAAACTGCATCCTTCGAGGAAAGCATGGGGATAAATAAGCTGCTTCCCCACCCCTCCGTTCCACCTGCCTCCCCTAAAGCCAGACGAGGAAACTAGAACAGCCTAAAGCATGAGGGCCCCACCAGAGCCTTAGCAAAAGAAGGTAGCACATGTCAACATTCTGCCCAGCCCTGCCTGGCTTCTGGGGGAGCACTGCAGCGTTAGATTATCATCGTGGGGAAGGCTGGAAGCAGGCAAACCTCTGAACAGCAGTACGGTGAGAACAAAGGAGCTTGGGCCTCAGACACACTGACTTGGGTTTCCGTCTCGGCCCCACCAGCATCTAGATAATTGTCGGCCGAATGATGGAAGTCTTGGAACCTCAGTTTCCTCACCAAGTGGGATAACCATTTAGGGCATCATGAGCTAACCCAGCCAAGTTCCCGGTACCCTGTACACCCCCTTCTTCCTTCTCGGTGAATGCACTCAGGTTGGGAAGGCCATTTAACCATCCTTCCCTGACATTTATATAGCCAAGCCATTTGGGGCTACCCAGGAGAATCAGAGCACTGTTCCCCTCCTTAAAGGGAAGTTGGGTCATCTTTAATATAAGATAGAAATCAACCCAAATTAGATTATTTTACCTCGGAAGCCAGTTTCAACTGATCTTTTTGAATGGCGCAGTTCTATTATTATATATCACATATTACTTCAAACTTAATAGAAAAAAATTGATTAAAATAATGTGCTGTGTTCATATCTAGCCTGGCTGAATGCCACAAGACACATTAATTGAAAATGAATTTCCACAAACCCAATCAAGCATCATGAAGATGAAAAATGTAGCTTTTCCCCTCCATTCCCTCATTGATTTTTCATTTTCCCCACTCAGAGCTTCATTTAGCAATTTTTCAGTTTCGTTTTGTTGTGGCCTTAGTTCATTCCCTCACTTCCCCCCAAATGAGATAATGCTCCATTTTCCTCCTGCTTATTAAACTGTTCTCTCATGCTGCATTATCGCGGCAGATTCTGATCTTGTCATATTTCTCTAGGCATTATTATTTTTTGTTAAAAAGAAACTAAGCTTTATTCTTTTTATTCTTGCACTTGGTGGTGGCTTTTATCAAGTAGAATGCACTTTAAAAATATAATAACTATGAAATTGCAGTGTTACAAGGCATCCAAAATAGAATTAAGGGAAGCTGTAGCAAAAATAAAATTAAAAAAAAACCTTTTCAGAGGAAGAGTATAAAATATCAATTATTCTCATTTTTCGCAGCGGATTATATGGGTGGATCAAACATAATTCCTCTCTTGCTGAGGGGAATGGAAACCACAGTTTATGGATCACAGAGAAGCAAAGGGAGAAGGTGGCTGAAGCTCGAGTGAGCTCGAGAAGGTTCTTGCAGGTCCTGTTCCATCCCTGCCCCAGTCTTTTCACCAATTCAGTGGATTTCTAGGGGTTTTGAAAACAGGAATAAAGATCCTCAAGTGACTTCCTTGTGGAATTTTCAAATTTTCCGATAATATAACAGCCTTTATTTTCCTTGCAAAGCCTCTAAGAACTCACAGTAAAGTATCATCTTGCTTTATTTTGACCTAGAATTCCTAACCCTGATGATGTCCTTTTGAGTAGAAGCTTTGATTGGCATTTATACAAATTTGGTAACTTTTTCAATGGGAAAATAAATGATGTCTTCATAAATGCAGTTTAAAGTAGAAAATCTCTGAATGAGGGCCTGCGGGAAGGAGGAACAAAGCAAGGGGGTATTGGTGACAGGGGCTGGGAAACTTTAGTGTATTTACTAATGAGTGGGCACGTTTTGCGACATGTGTACACACACAGCCCCTTGCACCCCGATTCTGAATAAATGCGCTGATTCTTAAAATTGAAAACAAATTTCAAAGAAAATAAACAATAGTGTCATAAACTTAGTCTGGGTGCGAAAAATCAAATTCCCTTTTCCTGATAAGATTTTAAATGGTTCTATGAGATGCGACTATCAGTTTTATACTTTGTTTTCGGTTTTTAACGTTACAGAGTGTTTATAGGCAAGCAGCGATGCATGAATTAGGCAGCACCAGGCTGCAAGCAGGTCAGGGCCTTGCATCCAGAGGGCAAGAGGGTGATAACGGTGTTTGCAGGAGTGAGACGAAGAAAATAGTTGATTGGGCTAAAGTAGAAAGACCCGACTTCGAGATTAGTTGGTGTTTTCTGATTGATAAAGTCTCTAGTCAAGGGTTAGTTGGCGGTGCCTGATTGGTTAAGTTAGATTTGGTTTTCTTAAGCTATCACCATTCACTTGGAGTTGGGTTTGGGCTGGCTTAGGTAGGAACCCACGGCGCTGGAGCCATCTCAGCCTAATGGCCTCCCAATTAATTATTTTAATAGCTTCCCCCTTTGG
>VSMD01033664.1:0-66823 GCA_008750895.1 Mirza zaza
GGAAACACGATTCCCCCGACACGACATCAGAGTGACATGGGACTATTACGACATTTCTTCTTAGCCAAATAGGTTCCCTAACAAGCAACAGCGACTCTCCTTGTGTAATAAAACCATAAACACTGTCTAATATTTGTATAACACTTCATTACATGCTTTTCACCAATTATATCTGTTTTTCCCCATAAAACTCTAGGAGGTGGGGGGTGCTGTTGCTGTCTCACTGAGACTGAAAGAAACTGAAGCTCAGAGAGCTTGGATAATCTGCCCAAGAGCTACCAGGAGGAAGAGCTGAGATTTGAACCCAGACCTGGGACTGCAATTCCTTTGTTCTTTCCAGTGCATTCTAACCCTTCCTTCTGGTTTCAGGAGCCAGCTCCACCTCTCTTCAGCCATCTCTCAGAAATGGGGCACTGCAGAGAGAGCAGGGACAGCCAGGTGTTGGGTTATCTATGGGCTGTGGTGACGCATAATTCTGTGTCCCATATAGCTCCAGAGTATGGTTTGTGAACACAGAAAAAAGAAACCCATATATTGTAACTATTAATTTCCTGTGGACACTCTGGAGCAGAACAAGGCTAGGTGATGTTTCAGTTGTAAGTCATCCAGAGCAGTGTCATTGGCCTTGAAATCCTTTCTATGTAAACTTCTGAGCTCCTGCAGCAGAGATTCTGAAGGGGGTTTCACAACCGCTTGGTAGACAAACGAGGTGCGACAATTTCTCCCTCTTGCAAGAGAGTATCTGAACCCCCAGCACACAAATTAAAAGGTAAAAGGACACTTAACCAAAAAAAGTCCCCAACATGGCAAGCCTATCCCTTATCCTCCGCTGGCAGAAATACAAAAGGTTTTGTTCTATTGCCTTTTTTTTCCCCCCTTTCTTTCCAGTATTGAAATGTGGCCAAGCCAGTTATGATAAAGAGATTAATTGTTCTTCTTTCAGCAAACTCCTTAGTAAGAAGACATTCAAAACCCTGGAGTTCCTTTCTTTATATTCACAAAGCCCGGACTTGGGGAGGTTACAGAGACAAAGTTAGTCTGCTCTGGTTTCATTTCAGATCCTGGTGGTGTCCGAGGCTACGAAATGGCCCTATTCCCACTGGGAGCTCACTGCTAAACTTCACTGCAGGGTATTTTAATGAGAAATAAATTGATAAGGAAGGCACTCCTGGGAGAGATCCTGGTCTGATACTTCGTCAGTGACACCAGCAAGGGCCATTTCCAACATACCCCCACACCCCGAAGTGCGCTGCATTAACAACCATATTAACAGGGGCTCCCAGGGTCAGGCAAATGCCATTTTTGGAAGACTGCAGCTGGCTGTCCAGACCTCTTGTGAGGCCTTGCTTGCCTAAGAATAAGGAATCACCAGGAAGAAGGGGCCTGAGAGTAAGTCAAGGAGGAAGAGTGTCGAGGTGTCTAACTGGCCAGGAAGGGTGTCCGGTGGCCTTTCTGAGAGCAGATGCCCACTCACACGCTGAGGACCACGGCTCTGGAGGCAGAAGGAGCTGGGACAGCTGATTTCGGATGCTGAGCCACACCATGAGCTTTGTGAGGGTTTGGGATGGGCTTGTTATGAGGACGAAGACGTGGCAACCAGAAGGCAGGAAGCATGGTGCCTGGCAGCGGCAGACCTCCCCCACCCCCATGCCTCCTCTCCTCCCCTGCAGCGGATGTGGCTTCTCAAGTTCAGGGATAGTCCTTGGTACAATTCTAGACACAAGTCAGCTCTACGGCCAACTTCCTCCCCAGCCAGTGGGGTGTCTGGGAGCCTTCAAGGCGTCTGCTCCAGTCAAGAGGTGGCTTTGTGTGCCTGCTAATTCTCTAGGTTTCTCCTGAGTGGGTGAATTCCCCAGAACACTCACCCCACTTGGCTGGTGCTTTCCTTCTCACTCTTAATTGGAGGCTAAATGCCATCTGAGTGATCATTAAAGCCCCATTCCAAGAAGGACCCCGTGGAGCCCCGGGCACAGAGGGTGTCCAGGCCAGGAAGGGGCTGCCCTCTACACGGAGCCCCTGCACAGTGGCAAATGAGCAGGAAACAGTCAGCGATTATGCAAATCCAGAGCCTGCGTCTCATTTTCTTCTCTGCAACTTGTGGGAATCTGCTCTGAGACCTCCCTCTCAATGAATGCGAGTTACCTCTGGAGATCCTAACTTCCTGGCACCGCTGTTCTCCTTCCTTTTAAAAAAAATCTACAACCACACAACATATAAAGTGACTTCTAAAATACACACACACACACACACACACACACATATATATATATATTGCAGTAAAGCTGTCAATGAATTTTCTCACTCAGAGAAAGGATTGTATCTGATATAAACATTCTTTGGGGGTGTGTGGCAGGGGTGGTGAGGGGCAGGGAGGGAGGTGAAGGGATTTAGGGACAGGCACAGCGATGGTACTTTGAAACCCTTGTTTAACTTAATTTTTTCAACCTGGGAAATCCATAGAATTGTTCTCTTTTTATAAATGGGGGAGGGGCAGAGGTTCAGCAAGGTCAAGTCACCTGAAAAAGGTCACATAGGTGGCCCAGTGGGGCTGGGATTGCCAAGAGCATCTACCAGGCTCCAAGGCCCATTCTCTTCCCCCTCGGCACACTTCCCTTCCCTCCCCTTGCATGAGAACACAGGAGACACAAACTTCAGCCACAGACTTTATCTGTTAAGGTAAACTTACCAACATATAGAAATCTGGATCCATGCATTTGAATTCTGCAGACCAGCTCAGTTCACAAAGTCTAAAACGCTATGTTCTATATCTGATCATGCCCAACACAACTCCCCCACTGGCCTCCACACTTTACCCCACATAAATCATTGTCCTTTCCCTGTAGCACCCTGGGCAGAACGCCCAGGATGGGCCCTGCAGCTGCCCACCCAACTCTCTGCACCCAGATCAGATGCCCTCTGCCAAGAACTTCGCGGCGTCCGGAGCCCACTGATCTTCCTCCCTGAATTTCTGAGGCCTGTGCCAATTTGTCACAGGCTGCTTAGGGGAGAGCCTCTGAATCCTAGCAAGTGTCCCTGTGGAGGCAGCTCCCGCCACTGACACTCCGGGACACTCTCTGCCCCTTCACTCACTCTTGCCTGGCTGGTAAGTTTGGGAGAAGGAAACGGACCTGCCTGCCTGCTGGGCATACGCCTTTTGGTCTTTTCTCTTCCTAGAGGTGAGTACCAGGGAAGACCTGGCCTCTGTGGGTGAGGGGCTGGGGCCTGCAGTCCTTCAGCCCTGCTGCCCCCAGGGAGAAGAATTGGCCCAAATCCAAGTGGTGTTTCCACTCAGCTCTGTTGGTGGTGATTGTGATCTCCATTTACCTTTCTCCCACGTTTTAATTCTCAGTTGAAACCAAACTGGGAATGCGATGAAAAGAGTCCTCCCCAGATAAAACCCCACTGATGCCATCTGAAAGTATTTGTGAGTCTATCACGTGTGTAAACCTAGTCTCTCCACATAAACAGGAGGTGCTCAATAAATGCTTGTTGTGCAAGTGAACAGACTACCTGAAGGCGTGCCTCCCGGTCTCCCTCAGTGCCCTCCAATTATAGACCCTCTCATTAAACTCTTGGCAGGTGACCTCAACCAGGGTTTGCTGCCCCCTGAGCTGTGGCCACTGCCTAAATTAAAAGCATCGATATCACTAATGCACTCCACAGTATTTGGCAACATCTTCTATAAAGTGCACTGTGATAAAACGATCCTTTGTGGCCCATCCGCAGTGCCAGTCTCCCTGGTTAACTCTGAGTTGTCCAAATGCACAGTTAGGCGCACGGAAACTGCTGAGAATGTGTCCCCGGTGGTAGCCGGTGTTTGTTTCATTAGGTCTGGGGAGGCAGCAGCGTGGGTGGAAAGAGCAAACCTGGTGGTTAAGAGAATCAAGTTCCAGTTTTGGCTCTTGCTCTGGTCTGAATGTTTCCCCCAAATTCATGTAGTGAAACGAAGTTGCCAATGTGATAGTGTTAAGAGGTGGGGTCCCCAGGTGATTAATCATGAGGGTTGTGCCTTTATGAATGGCGTTAGCACCCTTAGCAAACGGCTCGAGGGAATGAACTAGGCTCTTTTTGCCCTTCAACCATGTGAGGTCATAGCAAGATGGCACCATCTTGGAAGCAGAGAGCGCTCCTACTGAATCTGAATATGCTGGACTTCCTAGCCTCCAGAACTGTGAGAAATAAATTTCTATTATTTATAAGTTACCCAGATTCGGCTGTTTCTTAATAGCAGCACAAATGCACTAAGACAGCTCTGCCTCTTACTCAGACAAGTCAATTCCCTCTCGGGGCCTGTTTCCTTATCACAAAAGGAGAGCGCAGCATTAGATGGATCAGGGAAGGCACATCTGCGTCATCTTGCAGACCCATCCCAATGGCGCGGCAGTGGCTACCTGTGACGGTGTGTCAGGAAGCATTCTGTGACAGTCTGGGACCCTTGGAAAAAGATGCTGTGATCAATTAGTGAGATGGGCCTTGGAAACGAGAAGGTGGAATGGTGTTCCACACGATAAGCATTCACCATCCCAGAGCCCAATAAGGTCAGCGATCCCTGGATTCAGTATTAAATTAGCATTCGCTGCGATAAAATGGGGACAGGCATAGCACCTACCTTATTGGGGTGTTATGAGGATTAAATGAGATAATCTATGAGAAGCTCTGCGAAAAATGCCTCACACTGAGTAAGTGCTACGACAGGCTGCAAGTTACATGGGATGAAAGCAGAAGGGTAGAATTCAACGATGAGGAAGATAAGAACTGTCATACCTCTAACAACGTGCATGGAGAAAGGATTTTACAGGACAGCGTGTAAGTACACATTAAATCCGCATGGCTATGTAATATCCATATGTAACCAGAGGCCCGGAAAGATCTAGGGGAATGCTCACCAAAATGTTAATGGTGATTATTCCTAGGTGGTACAATTTAGGGTGAATATAAAATGAGCAGGTTTTTGTTTCTCCCTAGGTAATATAGCTATTTTTAAAAATGGAAACAAACAAGAAAACACTCAGAGACTCAGATCTTCTCTCTGCAGGAAAGAGGCCAGAGGCTGGGTGGTGTTATAAATGACATCCCCACGTGACAGGCAGACAGTTCCCCTCCCCCAGCGATGAACCCTACTGTGACTAGGCCCTGCCCACTTTTAGCTGGGGACAAAAAAGGTCCTTAGGGGTTAAGTGGGCCTGGCCACTGACGCTCATCCAGCAGAAGCTGTTGCTTATTTCCGGTGATGTGAGAACCTCCCAACACGATCTCTAAAAGCATGTGTTTTCTAAAGTGCAGACACTCCTGCCCACGGCCTGACCAGCAGCTCCGGGCTCAATGTAAGCGTCTTTGGGAGATTAGAGTAGGGTTTAGAGGTCCCTCCATACAAGAGTAATTAACAAGTCTTGGAATTAATCAATTCTTTAGGTCTTGGGCTTCTCAGGCTGTGCAGAGAAAATGGAAGACAAATGGGTGTTAAAGGACTTTTTTTTTCAAGAAAAGAAATCTTGTCATGTACAGAAATTTAAGAAGCAATTGCTTCTGAAACAGAGAGCTACTGAGCATCTGAGTTTATGAGTTTGAAAAGGAATAGATGACACATTATGAGCAGTTCTGGGCACATCGGGTTGCTCTGACTGTGGCCTCAGTGTTCATATCCGGAATATGGAGCCCCTAGAACTTTCTCTTGTGAACTCAGGTAAACAACTGGCCTGCATGGCGGGGTGCAGCCCATGGTGCTGTGGGAATAAGGCCCCGGCTGCTTCCTTTTAACACTATCCTGAACTCTTGGGAATGAGGCACAGAAGTCCGTATCTGTGGCTACTTCCCACTAGTACTGCCATGAAATTGTTCGTTGCTTTTTCAAGGATAACATTTAAAACAAAATTAAAGCTTTCATTAAACCTTTTGTAATTTGATATTATGAAATAGTCACAAGAAGCTGCAAAAATAGTACAGAGAAGTCCCCTGTACCAACCATCCAGCTTGCCCTAATAGCAGCATCTCACATTACCATAGCATCAGAACCAATTACATTGGCATGATATCTCAGATTTCACCAGTTTTTGCATGCATTCTTTTTTTTTTTTTTTTGGTGGTAGGGCAGGTCTTTGTTCTATGTCATTTTATCACATGCATGGATTTGTATAATCACCACCACAAATGAGATAGACCTCACTTTGACTCTTACAATGGCCTATGAGGAAGGTAGCAGCAAGGAAGGAGGATATTATTACTCTCACTGCTTGACAAAAGAGGAAACTGAGGCCCAGAAAGGCAACAGGACTCCAAGCTCTCTTAGGGCTGGCCAAGGACAGAGACTCACAGTACAGGCTGGAAATGGAGAAGCCAGAGAAAGCCTGTTAGCTCCCAACCCGAGCGGGAGGCCTGGAGCCTTGCGTGAGAATGCACAGGCCTGAGCACCAAGACAGAAGGGCCCGTGCAGAAACCAACCTAACGGGAAATGCCTGCCCCGCGCTGCAGCCGGCCCTCCTCCCTCAGCTGGTCACACCTGGGCTGCCTCTTCTGAGCAGTCTGTGGCCTCCCCTTATGCCTAATGCCTTGACTTGAGTTTGCTCCTGTGTGCCGGGCTGAAGCCCTCTCCGGGAGGATGTTCAAAAGTGGCTTAAGAGTGCTTCTTGCTCCTTCAAGGGTGTGAGAACACCTGGCCTAGTGGAAACATTCAGTAGCTATAAGTGATGAGTCATTTCTAAAAGAAATCTTAGCATGTCTGCCTGTGTTTATGGTGGTACAGGAGAAGAGCTTACAAAAGAATCAAGATTTCCACCTAGACCATTAAATCGGTTTCAACTCACTAGCTAATTGCAGTTGGTTGCTAGTTGCTGCCTGTAGCACTGTGTTGAGAAGGATTCTGAGGCTGACAGCTCTCTGTGGGTAGGAGTTCTGGGATCAATTGGTAATGTCTGCTGTGGGAAGTGACAGTGCATGGGCCATGTTTATCTTCCTCCCTTGATAGAGACCTTTAACAGCAGGAAACTGGGGCCCAGAGATTAGGGTGACCTGCCTGTGGTCTAATAGCAAACTGGAGACAGAGCAGAGAACAGAACATGTATCTTTTGATTAATTAGTGGCCTTTTTCCTACGGAGTTCAGGAGACCATTCTGATGTTTGCAAAGCTTTCTTCTCAGAAGTCATGGCTCCAACAACTGCATTTGGATATAATCACAGTCCTCTGAGCTAAGATGCCAAATATTTGCCTGCCCAGGGGCACTGGAGTTTGGCATCAATACTCTTGGGAGTGACAACGTGATTGATGCTTATTGAACAAATTATATGTCCCAGGTCTGTGCCAACAGCTTGACATGCATTGGCGCATTTAGTCTACACAATGACTTTTGAAATATAAACTAGTATTAGCCCCATTTTTAAGAAGAAGAGATTGAGGCTGAGAGACACCAACCTTAACAAAACTCCTATAAGTGAATAGATCTGGAACATTTACAGCTTCCCAGCCACTGTCACAGGAAACTGACGTGTATCACCTCGTTAAATCCTCCCAACAACCATGTGAGGAGGATCAATCATTACTCCCATTTTACAGATGAGGTGACTGAGGCACAAAGAGACGAAAGAAAAAAGAAGCATACAATCCCCTTCCTCCCTGCCAAGAGGTCAACCGGCCCAAAGTGACAAAACTAGTAAGTGGTTGAATCAGGTCTTGGACTCCCAGCTGTCTGAGTTTACTCTTATTTCCTGCTTTTCCTGCTCATTCCTGAGAAACAGTCCTCACATTCCTGTGAGCTACGGACACTCAGGATGAGAGAAGTGGGCTTTTTGCCCACGTGTCCTTGAGGGCTCACTCAGACTTATTTTTTAAACGATGATTTTCTGGAAGAAAACCTAGTGGACTCTGAAGAAATCCCCCTTTCTGGCTGAAGAGAACCAGGCAGGATTTGATCAACTGCTGTCCACGTCACAGGAAAGAGGCACTAACGCGTGGCCAGTTTTCCCAGCTGAGGACCGGAGGCTTAGCTTCTCAAGGGCACCTCCCTGGTCATCTTGCCACCATTTTATTCAAGAGAGGAAAAGAATAAAAGTTGAAATCTTTGAAAACCAGGAAAACAATCAAGTGGAAACCTAGAGGGCAGCTCTCACAACAGAGCAATTGCTGCGGGAAGCCAACAGAAGCCGAGTACACGTGTCCGGGGGAGGCTTCGGGCGTTGGTGAGGGTGTAGGGAAATTCCACCCCTTGTGCACTGCCGAGAAGACTTTGGTGTATCTCAGAAAGTTAAATACTATAATTCACAATTGCAAAGTTGTGGAAACATCCCAAGTGCCCATCAATGCATGCGTGGATGAATAAAATGTGGTGTATGTATACCATGGAGTACTGTTCAGCTCTAAGAAACAACGGTGATCTACCACATCTTGTATTTTCCTGGTTAGAGCTGGAACCCATTCTACTGAGTGAAGTATCCCAAGAATGGAAAAACAAGCACCACATGTACTCACCAGCAAATTGGTATTAATGGATCAACAATTAAGTGGACATATAGGAATAACATTTATCGGGTGTCGGGCAGGTGGGAGGGGGGAGGAGGAGATGGGTATATACATTTACAATGAGTGAGATGTGCACCGTCTAGGGGATGGTCACGCTTGAAGCTCTGACTCGAGGGGGCTGGGAGGCATGGGCATTATACGTAACCTTAAAATTTGTACCCCCATAATATGCTGAAAAAAATAGTTAAATACTGAATTACCATATGATTCAGCAATTCCACTCTTATGTAATCCAAAGAATTGAAAACAGGGACTCAAACATCTTTGTACACCGATGTTCACAGCAGCATTAAGCATTATTCACAATAGCTGAGAGGTGGAAACCACTCAAATGTCCATCCATGTACACGCATGTGTACATGCAATGGAAGATTATTCGGCCTTAAAAAGGAAGGAAATTAGGACACATGTACAACATGGATGAACCTTGAGGACATCATGTTAAGTAAAATAAGCTAGACACAAAAGGATACATATTGTATGATTCCACTTATATGAGGTACCTAAAATAGGCAAGTTCACAGAGCCAGAAAGTAGAACCGAGGTTCCCAGAGGCTGGGGAAGTAGAAACAGGGAGCTATTGTTTCATGGGTACAGTTTCTGTTTGGGAAGCTGAGAAAGTTCTGGACATAGATGGTGGTAATTGTTGCATAACATTGTGAATATACTTAAAGTCACTGAATTATACACTTAAAAATGGTTAAAGGGCAAATTGTATGTTATATGTATTTTTCCACCAAAGCAAACAAACAAAAAACCCTACAAGGAAACAGTTTACAGCAGTAACATCTCTGAAGGACTACTTTGACCCTGTCCCTCTGGTACTGAGAAATCCCTAAGGGTGTCCAGCTTTCTAGTGAGTAAAACCCACACCCCATATTTTGACTCGCAAGGACCTGCGTGAGCTGCTTTCCTCGCGGCCTCTCAGTCCCCCCTCTGCCCTCTGCCATCTCCCCGGAATGCCTGCCCCCTCCCGCCTCCACCTGCCAATGGCTTCCGGATGCTTCCGGGGTCAGCTCCTCTGGAAAGGCTCCGGGACCATCTGGCCCACAGCAAAGTCCAAGCCTGGCCTCTGCGTTCCCCATGGGGTCTGTTTCTTGGTATTTGCAGTTATTTATCACAAGTGGCCTCTTCCTCAAGAAACCAGCAGCAGAAGTTGAGTCGTTCACATTTTTAATCCCCCCCCACACACATACACACATTTGCCAGGGGGCCGGCCTCTTCTCCACCTCTCAAGAACACGTGACATAAGTAAATGTGCGACTCTGTGGTCCCCGCTACTCCAGAAGCTCCGCCTACGTCTTTGGAGAAAGAGGATGACCTTGGTACGGGAATCAAGAGAACATGGCCTATCCTCCCTGATCTTAAAGTTGGAGATTACGTGCCACCAATGAGCCACCAAGTACCTGTGCTCACACTGGGACACATGCCCATCAGGGGCCCCATGGGTGACTTTGAACTTTGATAACTTAGTTTGGGGTGGACACAAACAGCATTTTAAAACCAAGCCCGTTAAAGCTCATGATGAATCACAGTACCCAACTAATAGGATTCTTCCTTCAAAGCCAACTTCTGTTATATTTTATTTCTTCTGGATCATGAATTCCACAAGAGCCGAGACCACCGGCTTCTGCCTGTGGATCTCCCTCCTACGCCCAGGGCCCAGCAGGAGGGTTTGTACAGAGTAGGCTTTTGAAGGGCCAACTTGTGACAAATGAAAATTGTCTGCCCCCGACAGAAAGCACAGTGGAGCCAAATGAGGGCGAAGGTGGCATCAACCAAATTTTTATCCTGAGGGTTAAAGGAAATAGTGTCTCTGACGGCATTTGTCTAAATGGAGCCCCAGATGGGTGAGTTGTTGATCTTGCTATTAATGGTTATAATTCCAGCAACAGTTAACATCTCCTCTCCTCTCTTCCACCATATTTAACCACTGTTTTCCCCATCCAACCTAACAACATTAGACAAATGAAGCCATGCCAAGTTTATAGCCCTGACAAGCAGTGGATACCCAGTGCTGAACATTCTGCCATCCCAAGCAGTCACTCAACGGTGAGATTAAAAAAGCCTCCTTTCAGTTTTATTATGACTATTAGTAACTGTTAATTAGAGTGTTGTAGGAGCAGCAATCACTTCCCCCCATCCTCCGGGTGCTAATTACTCTTGGCTTTGCAGCCAGCAGAGAAAAAAAACCCACTATTGTTCCGGGGGATCCTTTATTTACTTTCTTATACTATCATTCCTATGTATTTTGAGCTGCTTATCATTTAAAAACAGTTGTAGAGAAGCCCTTTTGTTAATGGAAGAATTTGATTTTTCTCACTTATAGTGAAAGCTCAGTTCACATGGCCAGGCTTGTCCAGGGTGCCAGGATGGTGACTGTGTGCCGGTCTGTAGGGCACTGGCTGGGACAGGCCCTGTCTGGGTTTTTGGCCAAAGCTTTTGGTTTAGTCTTAACACGATTCTATCGTTTCATCAAGGCCTCTTTCATCTGCATCGTTTCCTGCGACTTGAACTTCATGGTCACCCTGTACTAACACACCACTGCCCACGGGCAGGAGAGCACTTGGGCCAGGAACACGACTCTGGTCTCGGACACTTCTGGGGCAGCTGCAGCTCCACTGGTGCACGAAGTCAGGACTGCGGTTACCTTAGGGACAGGTAGAGAGTGGGAGGGGTCATGGTGCCTCTGGGTGCTGGTGATGGTCTACTGTTTGACCTCAGGGCCACTTGCAGGTGTTTGGCCACTGTGAAAATCCTTCTAGCTATTCACTTATGAAGGAATTGTGGACTTTGCTGAATGTACATTACACTTAAATTAAAAGAAAAAAAATCTAGCCACATCAGCAATTGGCCATGTGATTCTGGACAGGCCACTGACCTCTCTGGACCTTGGTTTCCTTCTCTGTAAAATGGAGCCAATGATTCCTACCCCACAGGGTTGTGGTGAAGACTAAGATCTGAGAGCTGAGAACAGGGACAGATTCTAGCCAAGTCATCAGGCCTCCCCAATGCCAGCAATGGCTTACAAACTCTCAGGTCTGGGCACCAATTAAGGGTTCGTTTTATTTTATTTTATTTTATTTTGCTTAAAGCAGCTTAGAAAGCATTTGGGCTACTCTCAAAGAAGTCCTCCATCTCACCACTGCAATGATTGATTATGACCTGTTATTATACCTATGGCTGAAGGTCGTGTGGGTCATTTAGGTCCGTCTCACCTTGACCTCCACGCTCCTCCCCTGCTCCCGGCCTCCTCTGGGTCCTGCCTAAGACCCACGACCCTGGCTCACGCACAGTGCAGTTCAGCCTGCCCCTCGTCCTCCCACATCTCAAACCCGCCGAAGCACATGGGCAGGTCACACATCCTTTGGGTCTATTCATGGCGCAAGTACAGGAGGATCCATCTGCCAGACTCGGCAGCGGCTGCCCAGCGCAGCTGCAGAGAGGAGGAAGCCTCTGGCTCTGAGCGTGGGCGCTTGCACAACCCAGGCAGGCAGGCGAGACGCTTGCTGAACCCCAGTGACTGTAGGGTCCTCGCCACATCTCTGGCTCCTGTCACCGTGGCTGCCCACAGGACGAGCTCAGCAAATGGGTTTTGAACTGTGCGCAACGGCTAAGATAAAAAGTGACAAGGCAATTCAGAAGCAAAAGAGTTCGCATCTCGCCAGATGGGGTGATCCAAAGAAATGTCATTGGAGCTGGCACTTAATGGGGGTTTCAGTAGGTAGAGATGGAAAAGGTTTGTCGGGAAACCACAGCAAGTGAGAAAAGCCCAGGGAGAGAAATTGCAAGGCTTATTGTCCCAGGGCTGGAGCACAGGGAGACGAGAGTGGTTACTGCTGGTGCAGGGATTGACTCGTTGGGTTTTTTCATTTAGGAATTGTTCCTTCATTCATTCAATCAAGCATGCACAAATGCACTTAGTTAATCCAACAAATATTTTGTCCAGTGCCCTGAGTAATCCCCGGCACATGGTAGCTGCTCAACGAATGGGTGAGCTTTTGTTTTGTACCTGCCGGGGAGCTAGGTGGCAGGGACACATTCACAAATAACACAGACATGGGCATGGTCCTTACCATCGCAGAACTTGTAACCTAGCAGCTTGTGCACAAATGTATTAATATATTCAGCAACTACTGTGTACCAGGCCTGGGAACCAGGAGTGAGCTGGGCAGACAAGGTTGCTTCTTCATGAAGCTGACATTATAGTGGAGAGAAAGGACCCTTCTCATGGGTTCATCCTTCTGTTTGTTCTGTTCATCCAAAGTTGGAAGGAATCGCTGCCTGCACTGGGCTCTTTCTAAGTGTGGGGAATTTTTGCTTGGGGATGGTTTTATTTTCTACATAGTTAGCTCACAGTATCAACAGGGTGAATGTGCCCTCCTGCAAGCAAAACCCTAAACAAAACCCAAAACGTCTCCATCCCCAAACCACAGGAGGCAGGCAACACTGAGTCAGTTCATAGATAGGCAACATTAGGATTCTGGCCCAAACAGCAAGGGCTAAATGTATTTCAGGGCCCTCATCAGTTTCCCATAAAACAAGCCACCGAACTGGAATTTTATCAAAGTTTGCTTTTGTCCAATATGCCTTGAAAGAGTTTTTGTCTCCAAGGGCCATTCTGGAAAGCTGGCACTTGAGTGAGGAGTGGGAGCCTCGTGGCCATGAAGCCGAACGGGCCCTGAAAACTCAGAAAGAAGCACCCCCTTCTCCCCACCTCCCCATTTCAGTTCAGCAAGTAGCTCAGCCTCATTTAAGGAAAAACAAACATGCACAGGTTCAGAAACAGTAAAACCCTAACCACACTATCCTGCCTGCTCTAACATGCGAACAGTTGTGCTCTCAATTCCCTGGGCCTGATGGGAGACTCTGCTAGACATTCGCTTCCAGAAGACACAGGAGAAGGGGCCAGAATTGTTAGAACCCTAAAAGTCATCAAACCCAAGGAAACACTCTGGGTCTCTAAGTGTCCACAGGATTTGCCAACTGCAGCAACCACCCCCTCCCCCAGCACCCTCCTGTGACACTGAACAGTGACGTGCTTCAGGCATCCTGCTGGGTGCTGGGGAGGAAAGATGGTCCAGACAGGATCCCCATCCTGGAGATGCTCACCGGGGGGAGAAAGGCAAATCCATTTAGTCATCCATTCATTTAAAAATCAAGCACCAATTATATGCGGGCCTTGGATGCAGTGGGATCAAACAGACTACTTGCTCCAGCGTCTTGGACAGGTGCTCAGCCAGCACCCGGCACCTGCACAGGAGCGTAAGGAAGACAGTGAGAGGCATGATTCCACCCAGCTGCTGGGGGGCATGCGCCCTCAGGTAAGCGGGGCACAGAGCTCCCTCCCACTCCTCCCCAGGCCTGGGGAAAGAGAGCGGGACCCCCCAAGGGCACCACGGAGGGAAGGCGCCTCCTTTCCTAGGAAATGATAAGACTGAACTTCCAAGTACTCTATTATTCCTAGTCTTAGGAATTGGAACGCCCAAAGTCCAGGAAAGGTGGAATCTTTCATATCTGGGGGCACTGGCAGGAATTCCAGGCAAAGGAAGGAGAATGAACAAAGAACAGCAAGGAACAGCTGGGGGTGCGTCTGGCAGCCAGACTGGGAAAGGTCTATGGGGCTCCGGCCAAGCCCAGGAGACGGGAGCTATGGAGGAATTTAATGGAGAACAACGTGACATGACTCATGTTTTAGGGGGCGGAGGATAGGATGGAATGCGGTGGGCAAGACGTTTAGCAAGGAGACAGTCTGCAGTTGTAACAGTGCAGAGGAGAGAAGCAGGTGCCTGCAATTGTGGAGAGTGAGCAAGGAGGGAGGAGCTGGCAGAAAATAAGTCAAGGACTTTGCACAAGACTGGATGTCAGGGAACACTTCAGATTCCACTTCCTCTACCCTCAAAATCTCCATGCATCAGTTTAGAAGCTTCCCGCCCAGAAATACGGTCTGTGCACCTGGGCCTGCAGCTCCCTGCACAGCACGGTGTCTCTGGAGCTCTTATGCATCGCCCCAAGGTTGGTTCTCGAAACTGCTGGGATTTCTGAAGCCACGGCTGCCTGGGGAGGGGCTGATGTGCATCTTGGGCGTTGCTGTGTATTTACCACAGCTCAGCACACCCAGCTTGGTTGGGTCTAAGTGACAAAAACCCAGTTTTGCAAGGCAGGTGGTCTCCTGCTGACTGCAGAGGTATCTAGGTACCTGGTTTGGGAAAGGGCTGTGTCCTTCCCCGATTCTCAACTGCACAGCACACGGCCTGATAAACCAGTGCCCAAAGGATTCAGGGTGACGCTTCCCATAGCAGAATCGGAAAAGCTCACTCCAAATCATGAAAATAAACCTCTTGTCTGCTTTTAGAAACCCCAAAGCAGATGCAAACCTTCCTTAACTGTGCATATGTCTCTGTGTATGTTTGCATGTGGGCAGGTAGACGGGTCAACATTTTGTGATTCTGAGACTAAGTGAGGAAACTCCATTTTTTTTTCTCTCTTTTTGAATCCTCCATGCCACTGGCTGGGCTGGTTTGGCCCTTAACCCAGTTACCTCCCTGATTTGAACTTTAAACAATAGCGAAGGTAGGGGAAGTCAGAGGTGTGAAGACTTTCCAACATCTGAAAGATCTTTGAAGCATCCTGAAGCGGGAAAAGGGCATCCTCAACTTCATCAGCCAAGTCTGAGAAAGGTCTTAGCGTTTCCCCACCAGTCCCCAGGGAGGAAACCTCAGGCTTAGGAAAGAGTTCTGGGAGCGAAAGGGCATTTCAGAGGTGTGCGGTTATTACAGGAGCACGAGAACGTTGTCCCATAGGAATGAACACCCCCCCCAAGAGCATCCCCTCTCTTGCTCACACTTCTAATGCCAGCACCTAATGAAGCGAGGGTACAGGAGCAGTGGCCAGAGGACACCCACTCAACCACTTTCTCACTTTCACAGTCCCCGATTTAAAATCTGGCTTGACAACTGAAAGTATTTCTTACTTAGATCTGCATTTCTGGCACAGCATGGAGTAAAAAGAACACTGCTTTTCAGGCCAGATGGGCACAGTTTTGAACCTAGACTCTGCCCTCTACTTGCTGTGTGACCTTTAGCAATTTGCTTAACCTCTCTGGGACTCAGTTTCCTCCCCTGTAAAATGTGGATCATCACCCCTATTTCACAGGGATGTTTTTATTATGAATGAAATTGAGTACGTAAACCTCTCTAGGGGAAGAAAGAGATCATATATATACAAAGGATTTTGCACACAGTTCCTGGGACCTCAATAACACTCTAAAAGTTACCTGGCCAGCCTCACCTCTCTTCTCCTAAAGCTCGTCAGAGGAGCATAAAGTCTAAGCTCAATTAACTCCAGTGGCCAGGAAGCCAGGAGAAGGCACTTAGCTTCCCTAAACGAATGGCCACAGGTTTATGATTTATTTGCTGATTAATTGGACGCTTGGAGACAATTCCATTTCAATTACCTTATTGGCATGACAAGATATACAAGGGCTGCCAATGTCAATACATGAAGACTAAGCGTGCTGGGGCGGCAGCCAGGGTTCAGGGCAGCACTGTCATCGGCGCCGTGGTGCGCAGGTAGCTTCGGAAGCGTTTCAGCATGATTGCTTCCTTCTCTCCGCGCCTCCGGAAAGAAGGCTTCTGAGCACCACGGGCAAGTCTTGCTGAAACCGAGGTGGTGTCTTTGGGACCCCCATCCCATTACTGTCTTGGCCAGAGTTCCCTAACAGACATCCACTAGAGCCAGCGGCCATCTATCACGCCCAGCTGGTGCATGGTGTGGGGCCCTGCCGCTCTGGAACCAGGAACTGTGCCGGACCCAAGGGTGGTAGGTAGAGTCATAGAGTGGCCCCCAGGATTCCCACCCCTGGGGTACACGCCTTATGTAACTCCTCCCCTTGAGTGCAGGCAGAACCTGTGAACGCGATGGGATTTCACTCTTTGGTGTAGGTTACAATCAACTGGCTTTGAGTTCATTATAAAGATTACCCAGGCGGGCCTGGCCTCATCAGGTGAGCCCTTATCCTGGGCCCTTCCTAAGAGATTGGAAGCCAGAGAGAGCCGATGGAGGGGACCACGTGGCAAGGAACTGCAGGCAGCCCGTGGCAAACAGCTATCGAGAGAATGGCAGCCTCTGTCCCCAAATTGGACCTGGAGCTCTAGAAAGGAAGGTATCCCGGCCAATACCCGATTTCCACCTTGTGAGGCCCTGAGCAGAGAACCCAGTTCAGCCACAGCCAGACTTCTGAGCTACAGAAGCTGCGAGGTAACAGATGCTGGTCATCTTGAGCTGCTCAGTGTGTGACCATTTGTTATGCAGAGGTTGATGACAAATACACAAGGCAGGCGCACTGCCGTCCTCCCAACCTTCTCCCCTTAGAGCCTTGTGGTGTCTGTCCCTGTGTATCAGTATGTGCTCTTCCCCACGGGCTGGATCTCCTGGCTTCTCTGTGCACATGCAAATGGTGCCCAAATGGGTTCATCCTTTCAAAAAATATCTGCCGAGCAGCAATTATGTGCCAAGGGCATTTCAGAGGGCAGGGCATTTCAAGGCTTGTTCTTAGCTCTCCTCTGACCACGGGTCTGACCTGGTCACTGCTTGCCTCCTTGCATGTTGGGGCACCCTGAGGCTTCAGGGTCTCCATGCTTGCTGTCCCCAGAGATGCACACAGCCCCACTCACTTCCTTCAAGTCTCTGCTCAGACGTCACCTCCTCAGGGAAGCTGGCCCCGACCTCCCGATTGAAAGTTGCCACACTTGCTCCCACCATCCTCGCTACCTGCGATGTCCCCTCTTGCCACCTCCTTGCCTACTCTTCAAGGCACATAATGTTCTCATGTCCTTACTGATCTTTATCTTTGAGCTCTTTCAAGTCAAGGAATTTAGTTTGTTTTGTTCCCTACGTCCTCAGCCCTTAGAACAGCACCTGACACGTAGCTGGTGCTCGAAAAATATTTGTTGAACGAATGAATGAAACTGGGGCTGTGGCCACGGCTCCTCAGATTCCACAGCCTGCATCTGCTCTGCAAAACGCATTTCAGACCGTTCGTGCAAATAGACTGTGCCTTCTCCCTGACTACCCGGACCTGAACGATTGTTTCCTTTTTATTTATTTTTTTGAGACAGGGTCTCGCTCTGTCACCCAGGCGGGAGTGCAGTGGCCTCATCATAGCCCACTGCAACCCAAACACCCAAGGTGGGAGAAAACCAGTGACGCTGGCTGGAAGAAGAGGACATCCTATTCCTATCTTGTGTTCCCTCCAAAATCAATGCCTCTGAAAACAACAGCGTGGCACGTCATTGTAAAACCTAAGATGCGCGTCCTCGCCCAAGGCACTCCTGCCTTTTGGATTTTTTTTTTTGCCTGAGGAAACGTGGAGATCGGGAAACCCAGGGGGACCACAGGGAGTTGTGGGTAGAAGAGGGAGAAGGAGCGAGAGGTGGTCATCTAACCGCAGACAGGGACACGCTCGGGACACAGCGGAACTTGCAGGAGGGCGTGTGCCCGGGAAGCCTCACGCCACACACAGGAAGACAAGACGGCGGCTTGCCACGAACCGGGCGTGTCCTGGGCATTTTGCATATGATGAGACAGGCCTTTGCTACTCAAAGTGCGGTCTCTGGACAGCAGCCTCGGTGTCGCCTGGTGGCGTGTTAGAAATGCGACATCTCAGGCTCCGCCCAGACCTGCTGTATCCCACTCTGGTTTAGTCAGAGCCCTGAGCTCCTTGGGCGCACCTTACAGTTGAGATGCGCTGAGGTAGGTGCTGTCTCGTTCTCGTCCTGTGGCTGAGGAAGCTCAGGGAGGTTCCAGGGCTCAGCAACGACTTGAACTCACACACTTATGAAACCAAAGTCTCTTGACTGGGATTCTGCACTGATCCCCCTGGGGGAGAGAACCCTGGAGTTGAGCCTGCAAAGGGTAGGTGCTCAGATGAAGAACATTCGAGCAGAGGGAACAGCCTGTGCCAGGCAGGAGCTGCATGCAGTCCTACGTGTGTGGGGAACTGAGAGCAGTCTGCACTGGCTAGGGCTTGGGCCGAAAGTGGGCAAGGAGGGAGGTTCCCACTGGAGAGGCTGGCAGGGGCCAGATACCCAGAGAGGTCCCTGAACCGAGCTCCCCTTGCTCGGGCATGTTCAGGAAGCTGCTATTTCCCTGGACTCCCCACCCTGAACATCAAAGGAGCCCTAGGAAAACATGCAGACCCCAACACTTGGAGAAGTGCTCCTTGTATGGAAACTTCCAGAACACCCCAGATTCCTGTACACCTCCCAGTGAGCATCTCTGCTTGACTCTGAAGGCTCCTGGGCCCCATCCCATGGCAGGTGGCTGCACGTCCACAGTCCTTAATGCAACTGCTGCTGAGGGGCTGCGGCAGCAGCAGCAGTGGCTGCTGGAAGATTCGAAAATCAATATGGCATGGGGGTAGAGCGACGGGAAAGAACTTCTCTTTCTCCATTTCATCAACTTCAAACTCTGGGCTGTGTATTTGAAATAAACACCATTTCCTCTTCATCAGCTAAGTTTCTCTGGGACTTGTCCTGACTTGCCTTCATCGAAACTCCGAGCACAAGCTGCCAGGAGCGTGCAAGGGCCATTCTGCAGTCACTCAAATTGCTTCACTGCCCACGCCTGGGGCGGCGGAGCGGAAAGTCCCTCTGTCAGAAAGTCTGGGGCCCAAACCAGAGCCGATGGGGTTTGCAGCCATGGATGCCTAGAAACATTCAGCTCCGTGTCTTCTCAGAGAGCGGCTTCTCATGTCTGAACCACCCGGGTTGCTGTTTGGAGCTGCATTTTTGAAGAGGGGGCTCTGTGTTTATTCCCAAATCTCATGCAATACAGTCTTCTACCTGCTCACGGAACACAGGGCAGGACAGGTGTGCTTCTGTGTCCACACTCATTCAGAACACTTTTATTGGTTAAACTAGTTTGCAGAGCACACCAGGAATTCACTGGGTGTGCCACAGGGCAGAAATTCCCACATCTTCTCTGTTCATGACACCAATCTTAGAGTCTCAGTAATTTTTCTCATGGCACCCTTGGGCCAAAAGAAATCCCTAAACATTTTGTTTATTAAGTAGTTAGAGCCAAACAACTTAATAAGCGTTTATGTTCTAACAATAGCCAGTTGAAAAAATAATACACATATGCTCAAAGCAAAAAACAATAGTTTCATTTTGTTCTTAAGTAATCACTAGTACTTACAAATGGAATGGGTGTGCCTGTTTGGCACTGCACAACTCCTCCACCATGAACTCAGATTGAACTCCATCACCCTCATTTCCCTTTCCACATTGGTTTTGGTGGTACTTGCTTTTTAAATCACAACTGCCCAACCCCCAGATTCACAAAGACATGTCCTCATCAAAAGGAATGTAGCAGAATGGAGTGTAGAAACTGTGACCATCGTGAGCTAGCAGTTCACTCAGGGGCCAATAGGTGGCGCTGTGCTTTCCTGGAAACTTCAAAATCTCCCCTGGCTCTCCTGTGGCTTCACTGCAGCACCCCAGGGTGCCACAGCCACACAGTTTGGGAACCATAGGCACCGAGTGTGTTACTCAATGAGCACCTACCATGTGCTTTGTGTACGCGATCTCACTGAATGCTCACAACCACCCCATGAGAGACAGACAAGGAAACTGATGCTCAGGAAGGCTAAGACATTTGCTCTAGATCACCAGGCAGATCCAAGACTCACATTCAGGTGCTGTGGAGCACACAGCCTGTGGTCTTCATCCTCCAAGCACAGTCCAGGGACCGGGGTTCAACTCAGAGCTCTGCTATTCACTAGCTATGTGTCCTTTTGCAAGTTTTTCAATCTCTCTGGTCCTTGAGACCCATCTGCTGTTTTTGAACCTCAGGCAGCTCTTTTGCAAATGGATGACCTAAATGACAAGCTATCAAAGATTATGGAGAAGGGTCAATGCTAACCCAGAAGCAAAACCTTCTGGAAAGGGAAAGGGAGTATGGGAGAAAAAGAGAAGGGGAGAGGACAAAAGTCCCAATGGCAGGTCTGAAGCAAGACTTTTAGGACCAGAGACAAATCACAGGGCCTTGGCCCTCAGCCCACTGCTTAGCCATGCTGGCTTGGGCATCTTGACCATTGTCCTGGAACTGACAATGATGATGATGATGTTTTTAATAATCGAGTTCAAAATGGATGGGAAAATGGGTATAGCATGATAAGAGCTTTTAGTCATAATTGCTCAAAAATAATAATAAAAACCCACCAGCCTCTTTAATTACTCGGCAGTGCTTCTTTTCTTTTCATTAGACATTTCCATTTGCTCATGATGGTATTGTAAAGTGTTTATCAATGCTAATGATGCAGTTCTCCAGAGCCCCATTTTGTCTAAAGGGCTGTAAGTGAAATTGTTAAGAAATAAATTTCCTTTGCAACAATACATCACAAAGGAAAGCAAACAGAACAATAGCCAAGGCCTTCTCCCTGGCTAATGGGGATGTCACTTGCTGGGGCTTTGGGATCCATGAGGCCTGAACATCCAGGTTCCCTGCAACTGCCCAAGAGTGGGCATCTGAGAGTCCCCTGCACAAGAGCCCTCCCTCTTGGAGTGGGAGGAGGATGAAGATGAGATGGGAGCCACCTGGGTCACACTCCCAGCTGCACCACTTTCTCCCAGGAGAAAGCATCATTCTCCTCAGCCCTAATTCTCAGGGAGAGATTTGGGCACTTGCCTGGGAAGGCCTAGGGACCTCACCTTCTGGAGGCTTTCTGTAAGGAATTTCTGTAAGGATGCTTTCTACAAGGTGTTGCAGAACCTGGCCATGAGAAGCATCGTGTGTGGTGGGCAGGAGCATGTCCCCTGGCTCCAGACTGCCTGGGTTTGCATCCTAGTTCTGCCTTTTTCTGGCCACGTGACCAAGGCAGGTTACATGCCTTTGTTTCCCTGCCAGCAAAATGGGCATACTAGGAGTACATATCCTAGGGTTGCTGTGAGAACTACAGGGGTTAAAACGTGTGAAGGGCATGTAGTCAGAATGCAATACAACAGTGAATAAATGCAAGCTGTCATGATAGAGAGATTCTTTTTTTTTTTATCACCATAGTTTTTAATGGAGAAACTTGGTTAAAATGGTAAAGGAAAAAAATGGGAATGGGATGGTAAAATCTTAGCAGCAAAGTGGTTAAACGAATTGAAAATATTAATGCGCAAACATTAAAATATTAAAGCCTATATGTTGCATATAAAAGGCAGCACAGAACCAGAAGCTGTCCTGTACTGATTAGTGCTTAACAGAAGAAATGATTAAATTTGTTCTTCTCAGAAGTATATGCACACTTCCCTTCCACAGCATTTTCCTATGGAGCCAGCAAGTTATGTTCTTCAGTTACTCCCACCTTGCTCAAACCTGAATTATAAACTCAGCACTTACAAATTATGAACATTCATTCACGAGGAAAACCAGTATTTCCATTTTACTAATAAAAATTAATTTTGAAAACAGTTTAGGCCAGGCGTGGTGGCTCACGCCTGTAATCCTAGCACTCTGGGAGGCCAAGGCGGGTGGATTGCTTGAGGTCAGGAGTTTGAAACCAGCCTGAGTGAGACCCCATCTCTACTCAAAATAGAAAGAAATTAATTGACCAACTAAAAATATATACACAAAAAAATTAGCCGGGTATGGTGGCGCATGGCTGTAGTCCCAGCCACTCTGGAGGCTGAGGCAGTAGGATTGCTTGAGCCCAGGAGATTGAGGTTGCTGTGAGCTAGGCTGATGCCACGGCACTCACTCTGGCCTGGGTAACAAAGTGAGACTCTGTCTCGGAAAAAAAAAAAAAAAACAGTTCACAGTCTATTCTTCTAGGAAACCAAGTTTAGCTGAAAACATCAGGGATGAATATCATCTGGTGTAGCAGCACTCAAATATACAAACAGTAAAAATAAGACAGAATTGCTGCTACGATGTCATGTTTTGGATTTAGTTCATCCGAATGATCTTTATGAGAGGGGTCGGCCAACTTCTTCTGTAAAGGGCCAGATGGTAAAAATTTGGGCTCTGCGGGCCACATACCATCTCTGTCACTGCAGCACAAAAGTAGCCACGGACAATACAGGACTGAATGAGGGGGCTGTTCCCATAAAGCTTTATTTAGTCACTGAAATTTGAATTTCATATAATTTTCACATGTCGCAAAATACTCAAAACATGCCTCTTTCCGTTTTCCCCAACCATGTAAAAACATAACAACCTCCTTAGCTCACAGGCTGTCCAAAAATAGGCTGTGGGTAATATGCTGAGCACTGCTTCAGGGTCTTGGTGTCATTATTAATATTTAGTCAGTTAAGTCTCTGGTCCGAAACACGTTCCTTTTTCTCTTGTTCTCCACTTAGAGCCAGTGACTCCCGCAAAGGATAATACTTGAGGACAGGATCCGTCGGACCAGGGCCCGATTCCAAGAGTAAACTCTTCACTCACAGGATTCTGAGCACCATGAAGGTCTAAACCCATGCAACTTCCAATTCTGGAATTCTCTGTTCTTCCTCTGCATTCCTTGATAGTGTTGAAGAGCTTACTCCATAGACCACACACTTAATACAACATCTCACAAAACCCATTAGGATCTCCTATAAAAGCATTTAGTGGAGCCAATTAGCGTGGGAGAGGAGAAAGCACGCTGTCTGGGGGGAACAGCACGGGGCTCTGCAAAGCTGTTTGCTCTGGTGGTGCAGGTCTCGGTTAAGTCCTTGCTTTCCTTATGGATACTCAATTGGACCAGGAGGAACTCGACCAAACAGGGAACGCCGCTGGGTCTCTCTGGGTCACAGTGGGGCTGAAGATAACCTAGTCTTTCTCCACTTCTTTGCTGCCCCACATTGCCCTCAAGAGTCCTGGATGGGGGCTGGAGTCTGAGGTTCCCAGTGACAGTGCCCCCTTCCCACCTGCATCCATGTGTGGCAGAACACGCGTGGGGCAGAAGATGGGCAGGAAAGCCTCACGGACAGTGTCGAGGGTCACGCCAAGGGCCACTCTCCATGTGTCACCCAGGAGGCTCTTAAGAAATGGCAGCTTCTCAACTGTTACCTAAAGATTTCTTAACGAGTAATCTTTGGGAGGTTCTAAAATTGCCTATTGTTAATCTAAAAGGAAACTTTGTGGAGTGCTTCAATGTGGACCAAATACACGTTCACTCATTTAATCCTCACCAAGAACTTTATGAGACAAGGACTACTGCCATCCCCATTTTACAGATGAGGACACTGAGGTCTCCTGTCAATGTGTAACAGCCAGGTGCCCAGCTGTGAAAGTTGGCATCACCACAGACGGTGGCCTCGGACAGGTGACGTCACCTCTTTGTCCCCACAGGGCTGTCTTCAGGATTAAATGAGTTAACACGGGTTGGTGGCTCCCAAAGCTGAGTGGCCTCAGAGGTCCCTGGCGGGTGTGTCACGACACAGACTCCCCGAGTTTCTGATCCAGCAGGCCTGGGGCGGGGCCTGCGAACCTGCATTGCTCACAAGTTCCAGGGGACGCAGACGCTGCTAGGGTGGGGACCCCCTCTGAGAACTACAAACACAGGCAAAGTGTTGAGACAGTGTCTGAGCCCTGGAGGTGGCAATTACTGCCTAAGTGTCCGCTGTTTTTGTCGTAGCTCTGTGTGGGGATGCCATCATCTTCGCAGGGCTTGCAGCTTCCACGAGCCTCCACACAGCCCAGCCCAGCCCACAGTCGCTCGTGGAAGGATGGCTTTGGACAGTCCGTCTGTGTGGTGGCTCCAGAAAGAAAACAGAGCCTGAGGGAGACGTGGAGGACCCACTTGGGTCCTTGGGGGAGGGCACGGGTTTAAAAGCTGCTCCTCCCTTGCTGAGAGGGTGGGAACACATCCCCTAGGGGACACTTCCTCCTGGCAGGGAACAGGGACGATTAGTTGCCCCTGGTGACCAGAGTCTCCCTCAGCTTGCACGGGCCCCTGTGCGCTGTGGTTTTCCCGGTCGTTTTGTGGGGTGCACATCTGCTTCTCCCAAGCACCCGCTGTCTGTGCCCAGCTGGGAGCTGCTTCCTCGGTGAGGGCCTGGGTCCCTCCACAACAGGGCTTGTCACGGGGCCTTTCCAGAACCCCTGCTGGTGGCCTCGCCTGGGGAAGCAAACCATCAGAAGCATCGTTCACAGAGCCAGTGACAGATGAGGTGAGGGTGGCATTCCGAACGCACCCTCACCCCGACCTGTTCGCATGTTTAGACTATCACTGCACACACAGAAAGGCACAGTTTTGGGAGCAGCACTGAAGTCAAGAGAGGCCAATGACTGGATGCTCCGTAGACTCTACCTATCGGCTTTGACCCTGCCCACTTCCCTCTGCTCACGAGCAGGGCAACCCTCCTGCTACTCCAAGAGTGGTGCAGGGACCAGCAAACATCAGCGTCCCTGGAGCCTGTTAGGAACACAGTGTCTCCATGGCCCCAGGCCTACGGAACCAGAATCTGCATTGTCACGAGATCTGGTGGTCACAGATCCAGGTGGTCTGTAAGGCTACTGCAGGTTAAGAGTTGAGCCAAGCGATACCCAGGTTAACAGCCTTGGGGAAGGCAGCCACAAAAAGCTGGGCCTGCAGGGTTCTGAGTCTGAATCTTTGAATCTTCCCTCTCCCACTCGGTAACTGGGTAATGAACGTGGATACCCCCTTATGACCTCTGAGCCTCTGTTTCCATATCTGTAACTGGGGAACAACGATGGCATAGCTGTTAGGAGGCTTAAATGTGTTCCTATAACAAATATTCGAGTGCCTGCTATGTGCCAGGAGCCATGGAAGGCACTGGAGAGATGAAGGGAAGAAAAGACGGCCCCTACCCTCACGGAACTTAGGGTGAGTTATCGGAAGTATGAACTGAAGAATTACACAAATATATGTAAGATGGCAACTGCCATAAATGCCACAAAGGAGAGGTACACAGCGTCAACAAGGGCCTGGGGAGGGAGTCCAGGGTGGGCTCCCTTGATGAAGTGATGTCTGCACGGACACAGGAAGAGCAGGCAGAGGTGAGGAGAAGGAAGAATGTTCCAGACTGGTGAATACATTTGAAAGGGAAGCACCTAGCGCAGTGCGGGTGCCCAGCGAGGGAGAGTGAATATGTATTAGTTATCTGCAGCTGTGTAACAAATCACCCCAAAACTGCCCCAGATTGAGACTGCCCTTAAAATTAGGTGTGCGGTTATCTTCTCTGCTCTGGTAAATTATAACTCAGTGGAGCAAGACGTACTGTTTGTGCTTATTTTTTTGCAACCGTCTCCTACATGCCTTGTACTAATAGGGACTCAATAGATATTTCTGAATTAGGTTTTTGTATCCTCAGGCTCTTTGGCCATTTTCTCTCCAGTAACTAGTACTTGAGAAGCTGGGAGGTTGAGGCAGGAGCACTGACTCCTTCCCAACTTGACAGGAAAAATGAAAATTGATGAAGCCGAGTGAGGAAGGACAGAAGGGAGTTGGTGAAGTAATTGGAAAACCAGACAGACCATGGAAGAATTATAAATAGAAGGCTCAATTCCGCCTCAGCCCAGTGAAGCCAAAGGGACAACACACGGAAGGGATGAGGAGAAAAATCCAGAAGACCTGGGTTGGAAACAAATTAGTTTTAATGGAACATTTCCATCCCGGAGAAAAATGGGAACAGCAAGTGGAAATAACAGCTTGGGCAATAAATTGGTGGAAACGTCATCCGGGCACAAAACAGGGAAGAAGAAACTAGAAGAGCAATTGGTTTAATTTTTTAGATTAATTGTTAGCAGTCAATAATGTGACTCACTCAGGGACCCAGAGGCATCTAAGCCAGGCTAAGTAATCTACTTAGGTTGGTAATTATTGTTTGTATTCATGGAATTAAGGCCACAAAAAGGTGGTTTAGAGAAAGCCCCACAGAGCGAGGGGATGCTAATCCCAGCTTTCCCACAGACACATCTGTGCCCTGGAGTGAGGCATCGATACTGCGGTTACTGTGCAGGGGGGAAGGGAAAGGACCTCTCTGTCTCCCTCACTTTGTTGCCGATTCACTGCCAATTCCAAAGAATTCACTTTTCCCCTGTCCTGTTTTTTTTTTCTTCTTTCTTTTAATTCAAAAATTAGTTAGGGGATTTCAAAAGCACAGCATGCACAAGAACAAATAAGCAAATAATCGTGCATATGCGCACCACGGCGAATTAATCACTGTTAGCATCCTGCCCCATGCGCTTTCTTTGTTTGTGGTTTTTGTTTTAAGAAAAGTCACTTTTCCTTTCTTTTTTTTTTGGTAAAAATGAAACATGCTCCTTCTAAAGAAATCAATAGATACAGAAAATTACAAAGCAGAAAGTGCAAAGACGATCACTAGTTCTCCCACTTTCGGTGGACGTCATTGCAGACATCTTTCCACGCTTGTCTGTGCGTGGAAGCCTCAGGAGGGCAGGGGATTTGTCCCTTTCCACCACCTCGGGGCTCCTTGCGCCTGCAAAGGCGTCTGGCCAGTCCAAGCTGCTCAGTAAAATATCTGCTGAAAGGCCAGCTGAACGGACGGTCAGGACCAGCCAAAGCAGTGTTGTAGGGAAACCGTATCACAGGATCAGGTGACTCATTCTGCACCCCCAACTCCACCCCACTGATGTTTGCCCCTGGGGGTGCTCGAGTGGAAAAGGCAGAGGCAGGTACAGGGGAGAAAGAGGACACAGAGATTAAGTAAGGCAGACTGAGGGCTGACCATGAAGGACTCTTTGTATCAGGCGGTACAGCTGGAATGTTCCAGTGCTTCTCATTCTCCCGATCTTGGCTTAGAAGCACATGATAATATTTGTACAGCTCACTCACATTAAACTGATGAGGCTCTATGGGGCCACAGGCCATGGTCAGTGAGCTCTGGCCACCCCAGGTCCTACCTGTTGCTGCCCCAGGGACTGAGGACTTTGATATCTTGGCGCCCCTGCCACCCCTGCATGGTCGTCTGTCACAGTTGGGAGGCTCTGATGGCTGCATTGAAGGCAGGGCTCAGGGTCCCTCTGGGGACAGCATGGGGACAAACAGCAAGTAGGAGGACTGAAGTCAGGATTAGGATCTCCTTGCAATAGCTCAGCATCGGAGGATGCAACCCTGGATCACAGCAGGAGGAGGAAGTAGAGATGTTTAAATGACGCCTGGGATTCGCTTCAGACTCCCACAGGAGCAGGGGCTGAGGAGGGGGATGCAGGTTTGGATGGGGCAGGACAGGCCGGGGGTGACAGGTGGGTGCTGGGATTGGTGATGGGCACACGAGCGTTCCCGCTCCTAGGCCATTGACTCCTCTGCGTGTTTGAAATTCTCCACAATTGAGAGTGAATGAGACAGGCACCAAGTAAAAGGCAATCTATTTAAGCAAGGTGTGCTCATTGGGGAGAGAACTTCAGCAATCTGAGCGTAGGTTGCGACAAGTTATCAGTTACAGCCTCACCCTGCACATTCGCGCTCTTCCCCATCCTCGGGCAGCCGTTGTTCCAGACTGCTGGGACACATCCTCTTTCTATGAATGTACACATATCTATCCGGCTATATGATTGTTTCAAGGTAACACTTTTTCATGTTTATTGAAAACAAAACAAGGTTACAACAAATGCATATTTCTTCTCATCCAACCAAACAAACCTTGACTGGGAACAATGTTCTCCTGGGTGTTAAATTTAACTCTTTATGTGATTTAGACAGAATATGATAACAACTTAATGGCCTGAGAATGCTACAATGTTTAAGATTTGTGAAGCACCTAATTTCTTTTAATAACGACGTCATATTTGCCCTGTAATAGATACATAATTTTATTTTACAAATGTGGATCATCACATCTATTGGGGCACATGGCAATCTGCTTATTTTAAACTTCATTTCCTGGTCATCTCTCTGTGCCCATGTGGGTCAATTCCCTCCTTTTTTTGACAGCCTCACAGTAATTCCATGGTACGTATATTACTATTTATTTATCTGGTTCAAGCTGCCGAGGGCTGATAGACAACCGGGATTTCAATTTACCCTTATAATAAACAATGCTGCAGTCGGCGGGCTCGTATATAAATCTCTGTGAAACCTGCTTAGTATTTCTGAAGACCCAGAAAGGTGCTGAAAATCTGAAAAACAGACGTGACCAAGACATCTTTCCAAAAGACCGCACTGATTTGTACCCCCTGCTGTCAGCACTGAAATGTCATCCTTGAGGTAAATATACTCAACACAACCGGGCCTCGGACATAGACAAGGCTGCATCAGGGTCTCGTCTGGCCACTCACAGGTGCACAGAGCTTTGCGATTCTCCGCTACAGCCACCGTCAAAACCACCACCCAGTCCTCCTGTGGCCCAGAGCACCAGGAGCATCCTGACTATTGCTCTGTGCACAAAGAAGCACCTGACTTTGTATAAGCTGTACAAATAAAGCCAGAGGCCAACGCAGGACTGTAAAGGTCATGTGATGCCACACAGGCTGGAGGGTCTCCAGAGTTACTCTCCGAGGAAGGAGCAGAAAATGCCTTAAGAGGGGACGGCGAGGCAGCAGGAGAAAAAGCAGGAGAGATTGTTGACATGAGCAAAGGCTGTCAGTCAAAACAATAAGAGAAGCAAAGATGAGAAATGGAAAAGGAGATTGCACAGAAAGTTAGCAAAGAGAAACGCTGCAAGAACGCAAGGCAGGAAAGGTCAGCGACGGAGGATGATATGTCAGAGCAAACTAGCAAAAGTAATTTACCGGCTGCACAGGCAGAGGCCCTAAATTAAATTTACTCCTGGCCTCCATGATGAGGCAGGTTCCAGAATGAGACAAGAATGTTTCGGGGCAAGAAAGAAAAGCACAGAAAGGAATCAGAGTCACCGTGGCATTCGACAACCAAGAAATACACATCAGGGACTTGGAGGCATAGGGGATCTCACTGGAAATTCCTCAGACAGCTCAGACAGCAATCATGGGCTGCCCAGACTTGCCCCATGACTGAAGACTTCCCAGGAGCAAGAAAGGGAAATGCAATCTTCTTCTCACCAAGTTACAGCTGCAGCGAGTAGGTGCTGAGGGTAGTACGTCACAAGAAGTACCATGTTCTGTAGACCCTCTTGTGATGTTGAGAGGTGGCACAGGATCTGGAATACAAGCCCTGGGTTCTACTCTCCAACTCAGTAGCTGGGGGCTTGAGACATGTCCCTTCAATTCCATGAGCTTCAGTTGTCTCATCTACCCAGGCAGAGAGGGGCTGAATGATCTCCTCTCTCTGGCACTCCTTGTTGTTCACTCCACTCCAACTTCTCAAACGTGCCCCAGGGCTTTTGTACTGGCTGTTCCTTCAGCCTGGAATGCCCTTCCCAGCACCTGCCTGACTCTCTCCCCTCTTTCTCATCTTTGCTCACATATCACCCTCTGAGAGAGTCCCACCCTGACCCCTCTGCTTAAAATTTCATCCCTCCATCTTCTTCCATGCTTCTCCTCCACAGGGCCTCTTGCCTTCTGTCAGACCCCTGCATATAATCTACTGTCATATTTTACTGCCTGAATTCTCCATCCAGAATCTAGACCCCAGGAGGGCAAAGGCATGTGCCTGCTTTGTTTCCTGCCATGTCCCCAACATCTAACACAGGTGCCTGACATATGGTATACACTCAACATAAATCTTTTGACCATGGTCATGGATCTATAAATTATTAATTATAGTCATCATAGTAATAGAAATTATCGTATCAATTTGGCCAAGATTTATCCATTGCCTACTGTGTTGTATGCTGGGCATCACTCCTGCCTTGCAGAAGTTGAGTCAGTGGGAAAGACTAGCAAGCAGACAGACGTGGAAGAGAGTGTGCAAAGTGGAGCGTGGGTGGTCACATGGCGATTGTGGGCAGATTGGGACCCAGGTTCCTGTTATTCTTGGAAACCAAGGCTGCACTCTTGGGGACTCAGACAATCCTAGGTCTAAACTTAAAGTCAGTCTGTAGAGTTGAACAACATTGACCTCAAACACCTTCCCTTCCCTTTGTATATCCTGTCAACCAACGGCACCCTACAGGTGCATCTGGAGGGATCTTCTTGCTTCTACCCCCCCCAAAAAGGATCCAGTCCTCTGCTTGGCCCCAAGATAAAAGCAGAAAGGAAAGGGTGGAGATTCAGAAATATATGTGCTAAATTAAACCCCTATTCTGTCCCCTCCACCATTGCGTCCGGTGTGTAGGGATCTGGAAGGGCGGTGACATTCACCCGGCAAGGTCCCCCAGCCTTGCCTGCTTGTGTAAACACCCACAGCTTGAAGACCAAGTGGCAGAAGAGACCAAACATTTAACAGCCAGCTTAGCAGCAGCACCAAAAGCAAAATAAATGTTAGGGACACATAAAAGGAAGGAGGATCATATAATTCAGAGAAAATTATTCTTGCAAGAGCCCAAATTTGTGAAAATTGTCAGCAATTCTCTTCTTTGCATTATAAAAGGGACATTATGTTATACCGAAACCCTCCGAAACAGGAAAAGTCCCCGTGAGAACATCAGCACGCCAGGCTGGGGTGAAATCTGGTCTGCACTCTTTGAAAAGCAGGTGATTAAAGGGCCATACAAAACGCTGAATGGAGTCGAGAGGGCACACTGGCTACCGTGGTTTGAACACATGTCAAGTAGGACAAATTTGGTGGCAGCTGAGACTGGAGGAGATGGGCACTTAAGGGAAATGAGAGCTACATTTTCTTTACAGAGAAACAGAATCAACCATCAGGAGCAGTGTTGTGATAGCTGGAAGATAGCACATAAAACACATCAAAAATGTAACTGGGCGTGAATCAGACTCCCTGGGGATATTTGCTTCTTGGTGATGACCAGTAGCTAGTGCCACTGGTCTTTGGCAGTGCTCCTGGAGTCACCACTGAGATAGAGGCCAGACCCTGCAGGAGAACTCCCCATCTCAATGGCTACAGTCCTGGCCTTGGACTCGATGGGTTGAGAGGCCCAGTTTTGTTCTCCTTGTACTCTGAGCCAAAGAGAGAAGGCCGAGAACAGCAGGTGAGACAGCTGCAGCCAGACACGCCTTCCTAGTATGGGGGGGTGGTCTGCTGGGGATGGGCATCCATCCACTTTGGGATCAAGGCGTGATTTGACCTTTTCTTGGCCAAGCCTAGCTGTGAGTCTGGGACAAACTTCCTTGTTGGGCGTCAGTTTCCACTGCTGCCATGAGCCAAGAAACACTGGAACCACCAGAAACTGGGAAAGGTCAGGAGGTTTTGGAGGAAGCATGGCCCTCCCAATACCTTGATTTTGGACTTTTGGCCCACAGACTGTTTTTCCTGCTAGAACCCACGATCCATGAGGGCAGAGCCGTATCCTTCTTGTTCATAGACACAATCTCAGCACCTCATACAGGAAAGTGCTCATGCCAGGGCTAAATGTTTGCTGAATGAATGAATGAGGTGGATAAACTAATCCTTGGGCCCAGAAAGTCCACATCCAGTGAGTGGAGGGGGAGCGGGCAGTTATGAGACGATAATGCTGAAAGCAGTGTGTGCAGGCAAAAGGATGACAGAAAGAAACCAGAGACGCCAGAGAGGGCTCATATCTGGCCAGGTGACCAAGGAAGGGACCTCTCCCTCCATGGACAAGGGGGGCCCCCAGCTGGGTCCTGAAGGATGGGGCTGGAGGAGAAGGCATTTGAGGGGGAGGCACCATGTGAGTAAAATCACAGGAGTCAGAAAGTTAAGATGCTCCAAAGAAACTGCAGTGAGAGCATTTCCCCCCCAGTGGCAGAACCTCTTCTGTGATGAAAATTGACATGGAAACTTTGACTCATACAATGGATTTAACAAAACAAGTGGGTCGGGAACTGCAGTGGCTAGAGCCATGTTTTGGGTTGGAGGTACGTCAGAGAGTACAGTTTGCACAGCAGGGGCTGGGGGGAGGATTTGGGTGAACAGGGGGTAGCAGGGAAGGTAGGAGAGGAAGGCTCGGGCCGATGGCTGCAATGCCAGCCTTGGGGCACTCTGGTCCGGAGCAGCAGGCTTTGATTACACGAGCGACCTGCTCAGGGAGGTGCTGGGGAGACTCCATCCAGCAGCCGAGTCCAGGATGGATTAGAGGACGAGGCTGCAGACAGGGAGGTTATTGCAACAGTCCAAGGGAAGGATTACTGGGGCCTGATTGCCGGGTGGCAGTGGGAATGGAAAGAAGCAGAGAGATGTGAAAAAAGATTGGAAAGGGGGAAAGAAAGCTCTGCTTGACTGATTGCATGTCCTTGAGTGAGGGAGAGGAAGGAGTTGAAGATGACTTGAAAGATTTGCACTTAGGCCGTGGGGATTGTGGAGAGAATGCTGCACTGAACGAGAAATGGTCGGAGAAATTGGCTCTTGTTAATTCAAATTTGCCACAACCACAACTTACACAACTACTCTGCAAACAGAGAATCCTGGGAGGGAAGTTAAGGACCCCCTCCAGTACACACACACACACACACACACACACACACACACACACACACACACGCATGCACACATACACACGCATTCTTCTCTGCGCTCAAGGAAAAGGAGTGGGTATCGGCACGTGAAAGCCAGTGCCCTACTTGAGTAAACGCAAGAGTCTTCTCTTAAAACACTCCTGATGAAGAAATCCAAGCCTTTCACCATTTCAAGGGAAATGTCACTTCCTTTCATCTGCTGACTACAGCTTGATTAAAGATCTTCGGTCGTGCCATTTCATCCCAGTCCTTAGAAACACTCCAGCGTGCACCTAAAGTGCGGAGACGGCTTAAAATGTTTAGGAACAAGAATCCGGGACCTTGTCAACCACTGCGGCCTGGGGTCTCTGTGATGGAGATTTGGAGCTTTCTAAATTAGAGAAAGCTTCATTCTTCAGAAAGGCCCTTTAAATAGTGACTTAACCCAAAGGGAAAAGAAAATGAAGCTGCGATACTTTTAGTTCAATCAGAAAAATGGTTCTGACTGCACATTTGCTGGGGAGCTTTTCAGGGTAAAGGAAAAATATCAACCTGCATTAGGCCCTAAGAGGTGATACGGTCCTTGGAGAAAAATGTGCTCTTAGGATGGGAAACATCCATTACCGATTCAGCTGCCAGCCGGAGCAGCTTTCGAGTGCTGTGGCTTCGGACAAGTCCCCTTCCGAGGACCACGCGTGGACAGCTTGCTTCCAACAGCTCTGCCATGGGTGGAGGGTACAACTTCGTTGTCAGATGGCGCCACTCTTTGACTCCAAGTGTTGCCTCCTCTTGTAAACTTGGCTAATCTCCCTCGGGAATACAGTGCTAGAGCCAAACACACTGTCTCTCCCATCAGCCTGGGAGCGCTCAGAAGGCTGGGACAGGGGTCCCTTGAGACTGGCAGATGGTGGAGTCCAAGAGCAATGTCTCCTAAGCCTTTGGCCTTTTCCAACTACTATTCTGGTGCTACACAGTTAGAACCTGGCAAAGTGGTAGATCACGTGCCAGCCAGGACATGGCATCTCAGCCCCTTCTTAGCGGGAGAAGTAAGAGGACCAAGGACTTCCGGGGATCATGGAAATGGGAACCTCTGCCGTGGGCAGGCCAGGATGTTCATCAGGGAGGAGGCAGGTGCAGGCAGGTGCCACCAGGCTTCTCTCGCTGCTGGGATGGTTAAAGGCATGGGCTTGGGCTCAAAACCTGGCTTGGGGTAAAAAACCTATCTTGGGAACATTCCAGCTATGTTATTTAACCTCTTTCAGCTTCAGTTTTCTCATCTGTAAAGTGGGGGGAAAAGACCCAATAGTATTTCTTCAGAGGGGAAATGGTGATGAGGAGGAAAAACCCAATAGTATTAATGTTTCTTCAGAGAGTTCTTGTGAGGAGTAAATGAGATGAAACTCATAGAGGATCCGCCACAGTGCCTGGCACGTTGCAGGCACTTCACAAATATCTATCCTGATATTTATCTCTAAATCCCTAGTTGTCAGTAGTCACCAGCATCTGGGAGGGGCTGCATAAGTACAGCCGCCAGGGAACATGAATTAATGAAGTTAATCCATTTAAGCCAAGAGGTGCCAGGAAGGACAGGTAAGAATTTTCTCAAATTTATGTCCTGAATCCCTTCCCAGTGTCCAACGCCTCACGCCCGGGCAGCACGTGTCATCACCAGGCAACTTGCTGGCTCCGAAATGGAAACCTATGTCTTCAAGGCCAAAGCACACACACCTTGCTTCCACAAAGCAGTAATTTGGTAAATGCACCAAATGCAAACTCCCTTAAACCTCGTTTCCTGATAAAACATCACAAACAGAGGCTATGTGTGTTCTGTACTTGCTAAAGAAAGGGCAGTCGTTTTTTTGGCAGAAGCTGTGTTGTCATGGGCCTCAACACACAGGAGTGACCCATGCCGTGCTCTGCACACACGTGAGCCAGCTGCACACAGAGGAAAAGCTGGGGCTTTGTGGGGCTCCCCCATCCAGAAAGACACAGCCCTGCTGGCATCATGATTTTAGCATGTGAGGCCCTGAGCAGAGAACCAGTTCAGCCGTGCCTGGACTCCTGACCGTCAGGAATTGTGAGATGATAAATGGGACTTGTGGCAAGTTGTGGTCATTTGTGATGCAGCAATAGAAAACAAACACACCCTCTGAGATCCAAATTATAGTCGTTAAAGGTAGCAACTCTGTCTTATTTGAGCTGGTGGTCTTGGCAACTGACACATAGCTGAATGAATGAATGAATAAGAACATTTTAGAAAAAGCACTACAGGGAAGGGGTTAGGAGCATGGATTCTGGAGTCAGATGACCTGGCTCTGTCACTTACTGGCTTTGTGACTTCTCTAGGCCTTGGTGTCCTTATCTGTAAATGGGGATAAAAAGGGTACTTATCTCATAGGGTTGCCAGGAGGGTTAGAAGAGCTAATTTGCATAAATCACCTATGCAGTGTCCATTGTGTGCCAGGAGTTCTATGTGTTAGCTATCCTGGCTAATTTATAGTGGGGAGGAAGGCAGCCCAGTGGGAGCAGGTGATAGGTACAACAGCAGCATGTTAAAAGAGAAAGGGTGGCCTGAGTTCAATGGTTAGCCATGTCACCTGGTCATGGGCACATCCAGAAACCTCAGTGAACCTCAGTTTTCTCATCTGCAAAGTGGAGACGATGCTCTGCCAGCCCTACCTGCCTCTCAGGCTGGGAGGCTCAGGTGAGAGAAGGTCCCTGCAAACACTTTGCAAACTGTGAAGCACTGTGCTCTTGTTAGTTGTGGGAAGGGCAGGAGGATGGGAGGAACAGCAGACAGCAGGGAAGAGGTCGTGGGTAAAGCAGGGGAGGGGGAGGTGACCATGGGCACAGGTGGAGGAGAAGACTGCTGTGGTTGAGCTCCAGGGTGTGAGGATGTGTGAGTATGGTCTGCCCAATGGGCCACACATGGGGGCTACTCTAAGATGATAAGAGACTTCCAGCGGGTACAGACCCTGGTACATGGTGGACACTGAATGGATATTTTAAGAATTACAAACTGAAAAGAACCAAGAAAGACAAAAATGGCCAGCTGACATAGCCAAGGAATTTTAAAACCCTCATTGCTGAACCTCCTGTCTTCCTTGATACTCCTGTAAACTCAGAATCTCGGTCTGAGAAGTAGATGGTGTGGAGTTGGATGTCTTATACTTGGTTATCGTGGCAAAAAGGGATCAAGAGGGAAATGTGTGTTTCCTCACCTGAGCCTGTCCTTGACCTAGAGCATCACTAAATGTTAGAGCTGGGAGGGACCGAAGAATCACCCTATCCAACCCGTTCTTACAGATCGGGAAACCGAGGACCAGAGAAGCCTTGGTACCAGGTTCCCAACTGTCCTGGATGCTGCATGATAATTGCTCCATTGGTGCATGGGATGATGGAGTTGAAGAACCCAGACGGCCCTTAACCTGCCACGGTTCCCTCCCCACCACGCTGGGTTCCACGACATGCCATTTCCGTTCATCCAGCAAACACCCACAGAGCAACTGCTCCGTGCCAAGCACTTGGGGGCCAGGGCTGTCCTGCACAAGACTCCTTGCGCTGTGGGAGAAGCTGCAGTGAGTCCCGGTGAGGAACCAGGTTTTGCAGCGGGACAGCAGGGCTCGGACTCCCAGCTCTCCTAGCGGTGCAACCTGCACACAGAAGCTTCCCCATGCCTCAGTTTCTGCATCTGTGATATGGGGATAATACAACAACTCTTATCAGATGATTATTGTCAAAAATAAATGATATGACACGTGCAAAGTGCTCATGAACACAGGGCCCGATGCTGGCTGCTCTCATTGCTATTTCTCAAGGAGCCTCCAGGGGGCAGCACACAGTATTCTCATTCTCATTCAAGGTAGCAGAGCTTCCCTACCTGAGGCTGCTTCTGCATCCATTGGGTGACCCAGCAGGTGGCTTCAATACCCTGTTCTTATCCCCCAAGACCTATCCACATCACTCTCTTCCTCCCAGAAAGAGCACAGAGCAGGCATGACCCCTGAGCCCAGGATCAACAGCTGTTCTTACATACAGCACCCTCCTCAAGGACCTTTGCGACCTTCACGAGAAGCTCACGAAGGGACAGAAATTCCCTGAAGTGGGGGTTAAAATCATGCATTAGCAGAGCAGGTGTCTGCTGTCAGACACCACAAACATTCCCAACCCCCCTCAAATAGCCATGCACCTTAATTATGCTGTACACACAACCAGAGGCTCCAGGGTAGACCAGGAGGCTGTGCTAACATCCTGGCTATTTAGGATTTTTTTTCTTTGCTTTGAATATCTTTCATAATGTACCTCCAACACAGCCAGTGAGAATTCTTCACAGAGCCAATTACCCAGCTAATTGAGCACAAGGCTACTTTAATACTCTCCGCCTGCTCTGAAGAAGGTATCGCCAATGCCCCTTGAGAAGGGATTTGGCCACCAAGGCTCCAGGCAGAGGGCAGCGTCAGCATGACTTGGGAGCCAGACTCAATGGTAAAAACAAAATGGAACTGGTGTGAGGGTAACCAGGCTGGACAGACCTGGACCCAAACTGTGGGCAGCCTCCATCAGTCAAGCCCAGAGGGCAAGACTGGCTTACATGGACAAGAAAGGAAAAAAATTACTAAAAATGGGTCTAATGAAGCCTACTGCATAGGGTGGGTGTCAGGATTTATCAAGTCCATGCAGGGTTCTCAGCCTGGACAATATTGGCATTTGGGAATAGATAAGCCTGGACAATATTGGCATTTGGGACTAGATAAGTCTTTGCTATTCGGGCCCTTCTGTGTATTGTAAGATGTTTACAGCTCCTCTACCCACTAGATGCCAGTAGCTCCCTCCCCATTGGTTATGACAACCAAAAATGTCTCCAGACATTGCCAGATGTCCCCCTGGGGACAAAATCACCCCCAGTTGAGAGCCACTGAGTTAATGTAAAATAACCAGGCACGGTGCCAGCTCTATTGATGAGCATGGTCAACACTGACCATGAGGTCAGCTACTGAAGACTTGAGATACAGATGCATGTGTCTACCAGGAAAGATTGCAAAACGACTCCAATTCTTCTCTCCTGGGCTTGGCCACGTGTCTTTGGCCTATGGGATGCGAACAAACATGGAACAAGCAGAGGCGTGGAAAGCACTTGTGTAATTGAGCTTGTCCTCTCTTGCATCTCTGCTATTACCATGAGAAGAAGCCCCGACTGGCCTAATGAAGGATGAAAGACACATGGAACACAGCCTGGCGGCCCCAGCTACCCCAGCAGACAGCCAGATGACCCACAGATATTGAGCATGCTCAGTCACAATCAGAGAGCCCCCACTGACCAACCCAGACATGTGAGCAATATGGACTAATTTGTGCCACTGAGGGCTTGTGGGTGTTTGTTACACAGCACCACTGCATAAAAAAACAACTGATACATGAGCATCTATGGGGAACGTGTCATTTGCAGCATACTTAACACCCCCAGGACTGGGAACACCTGGTTGATCTTGACTGTGGTGTGTGAGAGAGCATGGGAAAGAGGTGGTGGCTGGGAAGGAAGGATTAATTCTGTAGCTGCTGGTTGATTTTTAGCTATGGATTGCACTAGGGGAATGTTCCAGCCTGCCCATGTCTGAGTGGTTTCTGCCCCCAATTTCTGACTTTCATTGTTTCTTTCCTCGTGGACTCTCAGCTTTGGTTCTCTGGGTAATAACAGATGATTTAGCAACTGTCAGGTACTGGGGCCAGTGAGAGCCTGGAGTGACCTTTCATGAAATGAAGTGTGCAGCTTCCAGGGCATGGTTTTCTGGCAGGTCGGAGAGGTTCCAAATGATTGCAAATGCTCCATTTCCCAGGGCCTGGTTTTCCCTCTAGTCAGGCAGAATAGAACTCCTGCTTTTTAGAAAGCATCAGAAACTTCTATGATGAGAATGATGTAGTTTCAGCATTGTTGGCACCAACTTGAACCCACAAAGCATGTTAGTGGCCTGGAGTTTATGCCAAAAACAGAGACAAGGACCACTGAAACCTGCAGATCGGCTTCCTGATCTTTCTTTGGCTATCACTGCCAGCACCCTGGGCCAAGCCACCAACATCTCAGGCACAGGTGATTCTCCCAGCCTCCCAACTGCTCTCCCCACACCTACTGCTCTTCTTCTCATCTCTATATGGTGTCCTAGGTGATCTTTTAAATGAAAAATGCAAATCAGATAACGTCGATCATATCTTTACTCAACCCCTTCCCTCCAGCTTCAACCCTTCAATGGCTTCTATTAGCTTTTAGGTTAAGGCCCAAGCCCAGCGCCTGGCCCCTGTGCACTTTCTCACCTCTCTGTCCTCATCTTCCCCTTGCTCATGGGACTCTGGTTTGAGCTTCTTTGCCTTTGAATTCCCTGCACCACGCTCCTTCTAGACTTACAGGTGGCTCCCCCTGGCCTGAGCCTCTCCTGTCTGAGCTATTAACTTGTTAGTTAGTCTCCTGTCTTAGCAGTAACTTGTTACTGCTGCATAACAAGTCATTCCAGACTCAGTGGCTTAAAGCAACACTGAGTGTCCCGTGGATCCTGGGCATCAGGAGTCTGGCTGCAGACTTTTGGGTCCTCTGAGTCCTCTGGCTCAGGGTCCAAATTTCGCAGGCTGCAAGGTGTCAGCTCTGACTGCTCTCATCTTGAGACTCCACAGGCATTGGACCTGCTTCCCAGCTCTCTCTCTCGGTTGTTGGCAGAACTGAGTGCCTTGAAGGCTGTGGGGCCACCCTAGTTCCTTGCTCTGTGGCAGTCACAGCCAGGCAGGCTGCTTCATCACACGAGCAAGTGAGAGAGAGGGAGAGAGGGCCCGAAAGAAGGCAGTAACAGTCCTTTGTGACCTAATCTCAGAAGTGACATCCCATCACCCCTGTGGTTTTCTATTAGAGCAAGTCACAGGTCCCATCCCACTCAAGTGGAGGAGATTACACAAAGGTGACAGTGGAGGGGGATGAGGAACAATTTTAGAAGCTGACTGCCACATCTCCCTTCCCCCAAAGAAACCAACTCTCATCCCCAGACCAAAATGTGGCCCTCACGTATATATTTCTTCCCTCAATAATTATTTATTAAGGGTCTACCACGTGCCAGGCACTGTTCCCAACCCTGGGTATAGAGCAGGACATACAACAGACCAAGACGTTGCCCTCATGGAAGTTTCATTCCACTGGAGGAAGACAGACGTCACACAAATAAATGTAAGGAATGTCCAGTGGCGATCACTGCTCTGGGGAAGATGATGCAAGGGAAAGGAGGGCTGCAGCAACCAGAAAGGACCCTCCTCTTCATAGCCCTGAAGGCAGTGAGGCTCGATTCATGCCAGTACCAAAGGGCAGTGCCCCTGGCTGTTAAAATAGCCCGTGCAAAGGCCCTGAGGCAGGGACCAGGTCAGGTTAGGCAAAAATAGTAAACAGGAGATAGCGTAGCTAAGCTCTAACATCATGGCAAGAGGGAGGAAAGAGGAGGCGCCCATGAGGTTAGAGAGAAGCCCGATGGCCCCTAGAGCTTCATGGGTCATGGTAGGACTTTGGCCTCTTCTGTGAGTGACAGGGGGCCTCTGGCAGGTTTTGAGCAGAACAGTGATGTGATCTGACTTAAAGTTTAAAATATCCTTCTGGCTGGCCAGAGCAGAAGCAGGAAGACCAGTTCAGAGGCAGCTTTGTGAATCCAGAAGAGAGACTGGTGGCTGGGATCAGGGAGGTAGCAACAGAGATGAAGAGAAGTGGGTAAATTCTGAGGATTTACCAAAGACCAGCCCTTCTGTTTGGTGGCACTAATTGCAGCCGTAAATGAGTAGTTCATAACGCAGCATGTCATTGTTTACTGTCTGTTTTTCCGCTTGAATGTTAATTCCACCAGGGAGGCTGTGTCTGGCATGTTCTCTTCCTTTGAAGCCTGGAAGCCTGGGGCATGATGTATAATAAATTAATGGAAGGGAATAGTGTTACAGTGTGCAACACGTGATCTCTGATACAGTAGGGATACTGTGAGTGAGATCTGGAAACTTCCCTTGGACAGAGTTTTCACTCCCACCCCTTACTCCTTGTTTTGCTTTGGGCAAGAGTCTTAACCTCTCTGGGCCTTATATTCCTCACCTGTGAATCGCAGAGCAGAAAACCTTATCTCAGCTAGTCATAAATGTTGAAAAGACGATGCATGTGACAAGCATGCACGTGAGCTCCTTTTCCTCTGACCTTAGGAGTGATTTGTCTCCTCTCAAATGGGAAGGACTGGGGAAGCAGGGTTCATGCTGTCCCTCGACTCCACCCACTCATCAGATGGTGTCCTGGAAGCAGTTGCCCCCATCTGCTGGCTGGTGTGATGCTGACCAACTTCCCGAAGAAAAGACCAGCCCCCCATTCTCCCTGCTGAGCCAACTGCATGGCTTTTCGTGTGTTGGGTGCAGCTTTTGCTTCCCTAAGGAGCACTTGGTCCTTCTCAGAGGTTCTTCTGGGCCACTGGCAGGCTGGGAACGTCTTGTCAGAGCTGTGTCATTGGAATTTTTAGTCTTTTTTTTTTGAGACAGAGTCTCACTTTGTTGCCTGGGCTAGAGTGCTGTGGCATCAGCCTAGCTCACAGCAACCTCAAACTCCTGGACTCAAGCTATCCTACTGCCTCAGCCTCCCGAGTAGCTGGGACTACAGGCATGTGCCACCATGCCCGGCTAATTTCTTCTATGTATTTTTAGTTGGCCAATTAATTTCTTTCTATTTATAGTAGAGAGGGGGGTCTCACTCTTGCTCAGGCTGGTTTCGAACTCCTGACCTTGAGCGATCCGCCCGCCTCGGCCTCCCAGAGTGCTAGGATTACAGGCGTGAGCCACCGCGCCCAGCCGGAATTTTTAGTCTTAAGCGTTTTTCTGACCCCCGACTCAGCAGTTCAACACTAGCGGTGGCTTCATTAACTCACAAAAGCCGTTCTACTGTGCCCTTCCCCACAAATGCCTTTGGACGTGGAAAATGCAGAACTGGAAAGACAAATATTTTGCACTTTATTAATCGGGTCCTTCATTGCAGAATTCAAGCCAAGAATCTGGGCTCTGGAGTGAGACTCTCATGGGCTTGAATCTCAGCTCCCGGTTCCCTGGCACCTGCCTTTGGGAAAATGACAGGGGCTCTGCACCTCTGATTTCTCATCTGTGCCGTTAGTATGACAATGGAGCCCCCCCTCCTGTGGTGTTTGCAAAGATCCAATGAGCAGAGACAGGTATGTCACCTGGCACAGAGCCTGGCACACGCCAAGCGCACAGAACACAGCATCCGCCCTCATCATCGTCATCATCACCATCACGTCCTGCAGATACCACGTGCCTACTAGGAGCCAAGCCAGGGACTCCAGAGACAGAGGGAAATAAGATTTGGTCCTGGCCATTGAGATACTCACTCGTGGACCTGCTCATTTGAAAGCTCAAAAAGTATCTCTAAACTCAAGGACCTGGTGAGGGTGAGCAAAATGATAAAACAAACAAACAAACAAAAAATGACATGATAGTCTATAGACGACCCAACACTGCAGGACCAAAAAAAGATCTCCTTTACATGATCCTCATTGGCTGCCACCAGCTGAACGTTCAGGCCAAAGAAGATGCCACAGGGTGAGGATGAGTTGCTATTGATTGGATCTTGCTACCATGAATGTGGAGCCGGAGCCCTCCGTGCCACCGCGTGTGAGCAGCGCCGCAGGCTGGATTCCCAGGAGGGGCATCCTCTGTTTGACAGACTGGGGCTTGAAAAATACCTTTATGTGGCTCTGCCCAGTGACACTGTGTGAAAGCCCCCTGATGTCAACCTCATACAATTCTTAACACTTGGCATATCTGAGAAGACAAGTCCACTGGAATCACTTAGGAAAACAAAATCCTAATATTGCCCCCGTAAAGTTGATCTTTGTGCTTGGATGAAATTAACAGTTACCAAGGAGGGTAGGATTTACATTGGCTCCTTGGTGGGGATCACATTCTGAGGTTGTGAAATAGAGTCAACAGGGCAGAATGTCACTTGTTCCCTCGAATTACCTCTGAGTTCTGCTCACTGGCACTTCAGAGTCAAAAGTGCTAATTTCAGCCACACCGTGGGCATCTGCGTGGACGTGGGCGCTTGGGGTGACCCACGGATTTTCTCATCTGTGGAAAGGCACAGCTGGGTCCAGCAGGGCAAAAAAGGCTTCAGACAGACTGAGTGGAGACTTCATGGATGCACTGCTAACATGTCCACCACTGGGAAGGAGAAAATCGGAAAGCCTGAGCCAGTGGGAAAAAGCAAATGCCACCCTGGCCAGAACTGTAAGCTGCTCAAACTCACGAACCTGGAGTTTCAAAGTGAACACTGCCATGCAGTTTAATTTCATTAATGCTTGGTGGGGTGATTCATGCCGCAAGCTCCATGAAGGAAAGGCCTGTTTTATTCCTTCTCCCTGCACCTCCAGAACTGAGTGCAGTGCTCGGCATGGAGCATTCGTAAATGTTGCATGAACTGTGTTTAATTAAAGAAGAGTGCTGAGGGATGAAACCTGGGGATGTAAAACCTTTATGGACTCCAAACAACTACTCAAAATGCTGTTTTATGATTTCAGCATAAACAAGTCGGAAACATATGGTCTAGGTTTCCTGATCGTTGACATGACAGACAGACAAACTCAGGAGGGCAGCGGGCCTTGGAGCAAAGTCTCAGAGTGCGCAAAGCACCCAAAATGGTGGCCAATGGCTCCAGAACGCTACAGAAATTCCCAGGCTCTTCAGGGGCAAGATAGGGTGATCTGGAGAGTCAGGCTGGGAAATGAAAGGAAAAAAGGATTCCAAAGGAAGAGCCACACCACCATCAAATGGCTTTGGAGAATTCTGGAAAGGAGACCTGCTAAGACAAGGAAGCCGAAGGCCAGGAGAACTCCCGGCCTGGAATAGTCCTCAGCATGGGCGGTGGTTCCCCATGCTGGAGAAGGCATCACGTTGCATCCGCGTTTATCGTAGCATCCACTTCTGGCCCTTCACCAGATGCTGTGCTGGGGTGCAGCCGTTACCACTTTTATCCTCTTATGTGCTTATTACCTCTAAATGCAACATCCTCCCTTAGTTCAGCGAAATCATGATGTCCCCTCCCACCCTCGGTGAGCCGTGTCTTGTGCTCACAATTCAACCTGACAGGCCTCCCCATCACGGTTTGCACCCTCAGTTGTACCAAAACTCCATCTTACACACTGATCCGGACCCGGTGACACCCAGGCAAAGGTTCTTGCATGCCAACGCATACTGGCTAAAAACCATCAGGGAAGGGGAGCTTGACTTTAGAACACGCCATGCCCTCTGTGGCCTCTGAAGTTGCTGGGGTACAAGAGCATAGGTACCAAAGAGAGACTGAGAGGGAGGGTTTTATCTAAGTATGGATTTCACGGCTCTAGAAAAAACTCAGCCTGGATTATTATACACCACCTTCTTATTCCTGGGGGTGGGTACAGGTAGGCAATTTGTACAATCCCTACAAGAGAAAGAGTCCAAAGGGTTTCCTGTATCAATCAGGCAACAGGAAACAGGTGGCACATTCAAATTAGGATGAAGTGCTCACCGGAAGGTGTCGGGGGCAGGGACATTATGGGCTGGATGGTGTCTCCCCTCCTCCCCAAACTCACATGTTGAACCCCAACCCTCAGGACTCAGAATGTAACTATGTTTGAAGGTAAGGTCTTTCAGAAGTGACAAAGTCAGAATGAGGCCATTGGGATATGGTCCTAACCCAATCTGACTAGTGTCTTATAAGAAGAGGAAGAGACCCCAGGGACAAGTGTGCAATTTGCACACCACGTGAAGAGGCAGCAAGAAAGTGGCCATCTGCAAGCCAAGGAGAGAGGCCTCAGAAGAAACCAGCCCTGCTGGCACCTTGATCTTGGACTTCCAGCCTCCAGGACTGTGAGGAAATGAATTTCTGTGGTTAAGCCACCTGACCTGTGGTACTTGGTTATGGCAGCTAACACAGGAACCATGCAGGGTGGTGCAGTTGCTGGGAGCTAGAAACAGTGGAGCTGTCCACCTGCGAGCCTAAGAGGGCCACCAAAGAAAGGGCTGTGCAAAGCAGGCTGCCTTGCAGGGATTTTTGGAGGAGGGAGTGAGCCGGTGCAATGAGTACCAAGGTCAATACTATTGACCTTGACCCCACCTCCTCCTCCTGCACTACTGCCCTGACTCCACGCTGGCTGAGCCCACAGATGCCTCTGTACAGGTCCCCTCCTATGGTAGAGACCAGGAGACAAGGGCAGAGAGCAGACCTGGAAGAGTAAATGGAAAATCCTTCCAGACACAGGATGTGGAGACTTCATCCCTGAGGAAAAGCATGTGTTGTTGTGACCATATGGCCTGTCCTACAGAGTACGGAGCCTTGGGTCTCTCTCACTGACGGCTCATCCTCCAGAGCAAAGGTCCACAGCAGCGTCCTGAGGGCGTGTGTCAGGTCACTCCACGAGCTCCACAGACACACCTACTGGTTCTGCAGAGGAATAACTAGATTTTCCAAATGCACACAATATGGCTTGCAATATGGCTAGGTTTTAATGACATCAGTGGCATTCCAAATTGACCTGGCTCAGTTTGTCCCTTCCAAAGATGCTCTGTTTGACTTCATGGTATGAGGGAAAGTCTAGAACGCTGTCCACTGGGACCCTGTGCTATGGAACTTCTGTCTAACAGGATCCTCATGGTAGCTGGGTAACAAAATCCCCTTGGATGGGGGGCACTTCTTCCCTACTCTTGATATTTCCTTCTACAGGAGGGTCATCCATGGATACAATCTTCTAGGTCTCTCTCCTCACTTGTTCCACTCCACCCCAGGGGAGGGAGAGGGACTTATTTGATGGGTAAGTTTGGAAGGAGAAATTGGAAGGAGAAATGCATAGCTCACCACTCCTTGCTGTCTGTTCTTTTTTGAGGGTGGGCTACCTTCTTGCTCCTCCAAGATCTGACACTGGGCAATGAGCCTGTCTAGTCCTGGCGCCCGGGATGGGGAAGCCCACTTGGCTCTCACATGCAAGCCACATTCTCTCAGCCCCTCTTCATCCTCTTCTCTGGGAAACTGGTCAGCCTGCTCTAGACCAATCTCCATGATGTGTGCTATATAAGGAGCCTGTAGTTTGTAGGGTATAACCTCAAGGACCCCAGCATACACCTGAGTTCAAATCCTTGCCCTACTATTTACACACTGTATGACCTTACCATCTCAAAGCCTCAGTGTCCTTATCTGTAAAATGGGAATAGACAATAGTCCTTTCCTGATAGGATTATTATTAATCTTACATACTTAGTACAGCAAGAAGGTGGCCATCTAGTCAATATCTAGTAGGCAAAAATATTCCCCCCTGCTAAAATTAAAACGATGGTGGAGGTATAGAGGGGAAGTGGGTGAAGGACAGATTTCAGGTATAAATTCCTGTTTTTCTAATTCTCAGGGAAAAAAGAAAGAAAAACGGTAAGGAACGAAAGAAGTGGTGGTGATGCTGGAAGGTGGTTATAGACCAAAGGCACCCCTTAAACACTTTAACAGAGCACATTAAAAAGGCCATTTTACATTTTAATTAAAATGATCTGTTGCCAAGCTCTCAGAAAGCAGAGACCAGACAGAAAATCAAAGAGTAGGGATTAAGAGTTGGGCCTTTACCCACCACCCACACCACCCCTCACCCATGATAAACACCACTTGCCCAACTCTGGCTCTAACATAGACACAGGTTGTGAATGGGGCTTCATGGACAGTCTATGAAGTCCTGGAATTGTGTGCAAACTATTGTGTGTTTTCATCGTGTGTTTGGTGGGGAAGGGGATCACTTATACCTCCTGGCACTTTGTTCTTAGCCTTTTTGGGAGTCATTAAACCCATAAAACCCTCTGAGGATGTGACAAAAGCTGCAAACCCTCTTCACGGAGAAATCAACACACACACGCACAAACGCACACACAATTTTGCAAACAATTTCAATATGTGCCAGAAACCCCTGGCCCCGGCCAAGTTTTCTAGGTTAAGAATTCCTGCAAGGAGGTTTGCTTCCCCAACTTCCTGAGCTGCCCAGGCCTTGGGGTCTTTGAAAAACTTAGGACCCAAACAGAAATGAGAAGCAGACAAAGAACACAGCCCCTCCTCCCCTTTCACCGCTCCTCCTCCTCAGTCTTATCCTCTGAGCCCCGGTGGTGAAGAAACCAACAGCACCCCCATCTGCTGACATGGGGAAACTGACCAGGATGTCCTTAGCATGTCAGCGAGCAGGGAAGGGGCCTCCACCCCAGCGAGCGGACAATCCGGGAGGCAGAGACGCCAAGACAGAAGGGGAGGTAGGGTGTGCGCGACACAGGTGGCTCAGGCGGAGGGAAAGTGTGCAAGGAGGCATAGCCGCCGCGAGATGGCCAATGGGACAAGCGCCCTTCTGCCTGTGGCCTCTTGTTTGGGCATGGACTCCTGGTGGAGAGTGTCTGCAGGGTGCTGCTCTGTTTTTAAAAATTACTCGAAGGATCCATGTTTTAACTCATGCCAAAGGGCATGGACAGGCATATCTTTTGACAAGTCCAATAAATAAAAAGCAGGTGTAATTGAAATCTCTGGCATCTTCATTCAAACAAGACTTCCCTTTGACGTCTGCTTGTGTCCAGCCCCTCTGGTCGTGTTGCGCTTTCCCATGGAGATCAAGGACAGGAATTGTTCAGAATTGACCTGGGTCCACTCTACCCAGTTCCTAGAGGGGCTTATTCCACGCTGAGGTGGACCCACTGCTCGAGTTCCCTTCTCGCTGGCTCCGTCCTGGCCGTGTGAACAGGGCTGTGATAACGGGAGTAGCAGGTGTGAGAAAGCCACCCACCTGGAAGGCTTTTCTGTGTCCTCACTGCCTCAGGCCAGCCACACTGTTGCTTTCTCAGACATGAGCCAGGCGCACACACTCAACTTCTGTCCCAGTGACATTTTCAAGCAGAGGGTGGGTGTGTGGACACAGTTGTCACTACAATATTTTTTTCCCAGTTGAAACATTTGATTCTCTTGAGTAGTAAACAAATGCCACTGTCAGACACTGGGAGAATGGTAAACAAACCAGGGCAGCTGGCACAGTCTCTGACTATTTCATCCATCAGGTGAGAGCAAATTTTCAGAAACGACTTGGGCAAGTCATCCTCCTTCCTGTGATGTTGTCAACCATGTCACCCAGGAACCCAGGCATTACCATTTAAGGTTTTCAAAGACTTTCATGACCACCTTCCTACAGCCCACAAGGCCCTATGGGATCTGGCTTTGTTCCAGCATAACCCTCTCTACCCCTTGCTTATTAGGATCAGGCTGCACTGTTCTTTGAGCACACCATACTTGTTCCTGCCTCAGGACCTTTGCAATTGCTATTTCCTATGCCGGACAGCTCATTCCCTAGATGTTTGTGTGGCTCACTCTAGTAAGTGCTGGGCTGACTCACGTCAGCTCCTGAGAATCTATCTGTGCACATCTCTTCCTATGACATCAGGAGGACAGATTGAAATCAGCCATGGTGGAAGTATTTACACCACAGAAATTGGAAGATGCCATAAATCAGGCATTTTTTTTGTAAGAGATGGTTGTTAAACACTGATTAGCACACCACTCACTGGTTCCTTCTCATCATTCAGGGTTCAGCTCAAATGGCACCTCTTCCAAGAAGCCTTTGCTACTCCCCAATGTAAACAAGCTTCTGCCCATCATCACTCTCTCCCTGTGCCTGTTTTTATTGTTGCTGTAGCTCTGACAGCTCTACTGTTTGTTTGTTGCTAAGTATTTGGAAGCTATGTCCTTTTCCTGTCGTAGCCTGTGGGAGAGCAGCCACCAGCCAGCTGTCACTCCCACTGTATTCCCAGGGCTCAGCACCGCGCCAGGCACAACACTCAATGCATACCTGTCAACACGAATACGGAGTGCCTATGAGCTCTTTCTTTTGAGCCTCTAGATAATCAGGAAGGTCCCAGAAGGAGCAAACACACCTCCATGGGAAAACTGGGCCTTCCTGGCGTGGAGTCCAAAAGCATTCCAGGTCCCACTTAAGATCTATGGGATCATCTTGCCTTTTCAGCCTACCAACAAGGACAGCTCTCCTGGCTACACTCTTGTCTTCTCATTGTTTATGAGGATGTCATGATCCTAGACCTTTGGTAAGGGACTTCTCTGGGGGTTTGGGTTTCACTTCCGTCCCTGTTGAAGGGCACCCAAGGACCATTTTATGGGGCTTCCTCTCCAGGTATGTGCTACAAACAGATGATGTAAGAGTGGAGATAAACAGGGCTCATCTTCTACAACTCCTTGTTTCATCTGTGAAGCCCTTGTGTCCTTGTCCCCGGTCAATGCAAAAGTTCTCGTGCATTTTCTTTCTTTTCAGGGAGAACCAATGGGGATACAATTGTGCTCGTTGCTATGTGTTTTCAGGATCGGGGTCTGCCAGCTCCAGGTGTTTGGGCATTCTTTGCATTTTAATTCAGAAAACTTGGTCCACTCATTCTTTTGCCCCATGCCAAGTTCTGGGAACAGGGATATAAAACAGGCTGCTGCCAGCCCCTGAGGGGTTGATGTTTTAGTTGCAGAGGTAGATGGGCATGAAGGACTCTGCCACCATGAGACAGCTCAAGCTGAGTGCTGTCACTAATGAGGGTCTCCCGGGTACCAAAGAACAATTCCAAAGGGGAAGCAGCGGATGACTTTGAGGAGATGGCATTTGAGCTGGGCCCTGAGAGACAAGCTAGCTGAAGCCCCAGAATTATTTCCATATGCCATGGGAGGGCCCCAAGACAGCGGCCAGCCGACCCCAAGAGCAACTCGACAGCAGCTTTCCAGATGGGATGGCAGAGGTCTCAGCAGATGTCTGGGTGCACAGATGACATCGAGGAGCAGATGCTCCCACCCCGCAAACTCTGGGCACTTTATACACCTCCCCGCCCCCACCGGAACTGGCTGGTGGCACATTTCCACCACTCCGGCTAAATATGGGGGCTGGAAGTTGAAATCAAAGCTGGATGTGCTATAGGGAAATCTGTAAAATGTGGACAAGAAATGTCACTAATTTCGCAGATGGGCATTTGTACCCACTCCACAGGTATCAGGAGACTCTGAACAGCCTTTGGGTAAAATACTAGAGACACAAAGACACAGGCAAGCCTCAAGAACTTGGCCAAGGCTTAGCCAACCTTGCCTCATACTCCAGAGATGGGGGACTGTGATTTTCTGGCAACTCTCCCTCAGTGACTCTCATTTCTGCTCCTTGCAAAGGCTCTGTGCTCTGGGAAGCAGCTTCTCTGCTGGGTCCTTTGGCGAGAACCTCACTGGAAGGAGATGGAAATGGCAGGAAAGGCAGGTGGCAGCCAGGGGACAGGGCCAGAGGCCACGGTCCCAGGGCAGCGGGGCTGAGCCTTCGAGACCACAGTCTCAACACAGGAAAACTGAAATCTCCAAGCTTCAGAGCAGAGCTTCCCTTTATCAAAAAAGAGCTTTGTCTCTGGGCCCCTTTAAACCAATACTCTTTCAATGGACTGAAGTGTTTTATGGATCGTTAAATTATGGGGTGGGAGGAAGGAGCGGGGAGGGGGATGGGGACTCGGGAAGCCGCTGCCCACTGATGATGCATCTTAAGTGGTCATAAAGCCACAAGAGAGGAGAACGTAAATCAATGAGAAAATGGGATTCCAAAATAAAGCCTTCAACGTACGGTATTTACTCTCCAAGAGAACAGAGATGATTAAAAATAAAAAGGGAAATGGGTTATGTTTCCAGATGCAGCAAAGTTGTGTACGGTTATAAAAAGGAGCACAATATTTTCTTAACATCACCGTGGCCGATACTTGCTTTAACCCTTCCTTTTCTTTGTCGTATGGAAAGAAGTGGGTGTTGACTCCCAGGAATCCCATCTGGGACCAAGAATGTGAACCTCAGGACCCCCGCCTATCGGCAGCTGCATTTACCTGGCTCCTGTCCACTATTTCTCAGCCTTCCCCTTCCTCTCCTGCAGGCTCTACTTCTCCTGGTTGAGCTTATGAAGGCCTAAGCAGTGGTTCTCAAGGTGTGGCCCCTGGACCAGCAGGGTCACTTACACCTGGGAGCTTGTTAGAGCTGCAAATTCTCAGCCCCATCCTAGATCTGCTGCGTCAGGAACTCCAGCAGTGAGACCCAGACATCTGCGTCTTACCAAACCCTCCAGACGATTCTGAAGCCTGCTGCGTTGGAGAATCACTCACTTATGTGGATGCTCCTCCTGTAAACGGTCAAACCATCCCCAGGAGGTTCAGTGGGCAGGAAACATGGTATACTGCCTGAACTCCTCACCTGCCCAACTCCTTAGCAGGATGTACAAAGATCCTACTTGCACAGGGTTGGGCACGCAGGGGTGCTCATTAATACTTCTCGAATGAATAAAGGGCTCGGACCCCGACACTAGAGGGAAGGAGATGTGTGAATGGTCCTCCAGGGTCTCAGGCTCACATGGCAGGAACTAGCTCAGCATGGGTGGCAAGTTAAAAATACCGTGCATGCAAAATTAATTTGGTTGCTGCATATACTGAATTATGTACAACATGTTGTGAATTAACATGTCTCTTGGAAGGTTTTTTTTTACAGTATTCACCAAAACAAGCAGGATTTATAAACAGATTTTTCAGGATCACACGTTTTATATAAATCAAGGTACACGTATACGGTGGGAGTTAGAGCACCCCAAAACCTAGTGAGGGGGTGAGGGAGAGTGGTGCAGAAGATGGGGTGGAGGGCATGGAAAGAGGTGGCATTAAAAAGCCACCTGGACCTCTCGCTTCCTGCATTGCTCTCCCATAGTTCCTTTAACTCCTGGGCAGGGGCAGCTTGTCTGGGGGTGTCCTTCTTGCTAAGGGTCAAAGAGTGTTGGGCTCAGCCAAGTGGTAACTCACTGGACGATTTTAAGGCAGCACAATCAGGAGAACCTTGTAGGTCTGCAAGGCCAGCTGGAGCTGGGCCATGTTATAGCAGACTCAAATCTTCAAATCTTCTTTCATTGTCTGTGTGGGGGTACCAATCAGTTGCTCACTTATTTGGTTGTTCAATGAAGGACAAAGCAATAGGATATGATCACTGCAGTAGAAAGTTCTAGAAAGATGTTCAAGGTACACTTCTTGCCCAAAAGCCTCCCCATCTAAGCCAAAGAGAAGACAGGGAAGCAATTAATCCTACTCTTGGCAGACTGTGAACACTCATGTGAGGGGTCGACCTTCCAGGACAGGAGAGTAGGGGTGGGGCTCCCACCCTCAGCTTACATGTGCCATCTTCGGGGATGCCTTCCATGACCTCCTATATAAGGTAGATTTCCCCTGTGGTATGTTTCCCTAAAACCCTGTGCTTGCCCTTTTATATTAAAAGATTATAATAGAAATTATTTAACAACTAACCCAACAATTACTGAATGCTTAGGTGTATTATTTGCAATGACCCATTAAGTCCTTTCAACAACCCTGTAAGAACAGTACCATGATTAGCCCTCTTTTACAGATGACAAAACTGAGGCCCGAAGAGGTAAACTGACTTTGCTTCATGCCATAGAGCCTACAAGTGGCAGAGTCAGGCTTCAAAGCACAGACAATCTAGTTCCAGATCCTGCCCTCTGACCCTTGCTAACTTTCCCCTGGCCAATGTCACCCCACGCCTAGATGGTCAGTTGACAGGCTTCTCTGCTGTGTTCATCCTTGTCTGCGGCACCTAGCATAGCACACTTGGGACCTCCCTTTTATAATATCAATATTGCATCATCATAAACATCAATAAATGTTTGATGAATGAATACACGAACGAATGAATGTGTCAGCTGGGAAGATTGGAACGGGAGGGCTGAAGGCATGGCAACGGACACATTTGGAATTCTGGATTCTTCAGTGTGCCTGGCCGCCTCCCCCTCCCTTTCTTTCTAATTTTCCAGATGCATTATTTTCTTCTTCCTTTTCTCAACATTCCAACTGAAGGGCACCAGGCCCGCTGACCCCGCGCTTGGTCAGTGACAGATGGGGTGAGCCGAGGCAGCTGGGAGGGTCCTGAGTGTATCTCAGAGCTGGGGGGCGGCAGGGTCAGCGGAGCAGGCTGAAGCCAACTGTCGACTCAAACACACAGAGCCAGGCGGCGTTTTGCAGCTTCAGCACGGCAGAGGTCCCGCTTTCGGAGGGAGACCGATAAACAACGGCCCCACAGCTTAACAGGATTGAAATATGAAGCTATTCAAAGGGAACGTCAGAAGGATTAATAGCCCATCTCCTCCTGGCCTGGTGCTAATACTACGCTACTGCCTTGAGTTAAAATCACGCTTAGCCTCACGCTACATTTTAAACCTTCTCCAGTAGCAGACCACCACCGTCACGGCGTGGGGCAGACCTGGGGCCCCTCTGCACATTGGTACCATTCTCCAAGTCGGCCTTTTTAATGGGGACCGAGCTGAGTGCCTGGACGGTGAGCACAACTCCATATGCTGAACCCAGAAATAAATACCTGGTCCCTTCCCTGGAACAAACTTCTGGACTTGCCACCAAACACCTAAGAGAAACAGAGTGCCTCTGAAAATAAAGTGACAGTTCCAGACTCACCCAGTGCTGCTGAGTGCCAAGTGACAAGTATGGCAGAAGCTGAATTACGCACAACATACAGACAGATTTATAGGGGAAGAGAGACGATCAAACATAAGGTGATGGGGCAGGTTGTTTCACCAAGAATACCTAAGCACCCACACCAGCGGTGGCCGAACCCTGGGTGCAGGCAAGCACCCCCAGGAATCTGCTCTACCGTCCAGGCTCAGGGTGAAATGACATAAGACAACAAGTCCAGCACAAATGGATAGAAGAGTTTCCCTCTCTCAACTTAGGATACTCCTCTTCCAGGTGGTGGTTTTCAACACGCAGATGGGACCCAGAGACGCTGGTGCTCTAGGAGGATTACCGAATGGCAGTTTGCAGCACAAACTTTTAGAATGAGGGCAATGTGGTGCCTTCCTTCCTGGTGGGAAGAAATGATGACTCCTGCTACCCTTCCCTTAGCATCCCATCGCCAGGGGAAACACCTGCCTCCGTCACTCGGAAGGGGTTTTATTAGCAGTATTAGGAAGGAGGTGACAGGGAGGCAATTGTGTTTAAAGCTGGAGAGAGCAAAACCCCATAAACCCAGAGTTCATCTCTGTTAATATCATTATCTGTTCTTTCACATATACATTGAGAGATGTTTAGAAACATGAATATATGTATATATGTGTATAAGTATATTTGTATAGTTTGTGTGCTTTTTTTTTTTTTAAGACAGAGTTTCTCTCTGTCACCCAGGCTAGAGTGTAGTAGCATCACTGTAGTTCCTAGCAACCTCAAACTCTTGGGCTCAAGCCATCCTCCTGCTTCAGCCTCCTGAGTAGCTGGGACTACAGGAGTGTACCACCATGTCTAGCTAATTTTTTTCTATTTTTAATAGAGATGGGGTCTCACTCTTGTTCAGGCTGGTCTTGAACTCCAAGCGACTCTCCCGCCTCAGCCTCCCAGGACGCTAGGATAACAGGTGCGAGCCACCATGCCTGGCCAAGTTTGTGTGATGTTTGTACACACATGTATAGGATCATACTGTCCATACTGCTTCTACCTTATTGGTATACTGTGAGTGTAGTTAATCAATACTGAGACACCTAGACATAAGGTGCAAAATCAGGAAATTTTTTTTCCCACCTGAAATTGGAAAGTACTAAGCCATCCATCAATCATCAAAAATCCCCAAAGTTTTAAAAAATTTAACATTTATTTAAATATCTAAGTCAGCACTTGTTCTGTCAGCAGACTAATCCCAAGTCATGACTAGAAATTTTATATTTGCCTTTAATTGCCACATCATTATCCCTATACACCTGAGATAAAAATGTAAATTCAATATTAGCTATTAAAACATGCATTTGTTTTTTAAGTGGCCTTATCCAGCAAATGACTCTGCAAAATTAGGAAGAATAATAATGGATCAGGAGTGAGGAATAATAACCAGGTACCCTAACATCTCTGTAAATCACGGCACTCACACCCTGTGTGGAGGGGAGGGGGGAGTGTAGTTATATAAAAATAAGATAAAACACAGTGAGGTCTCTGGAGTCAGCCTTCTTGAATGAATTATGGATATTAGAATTCTATCTAAGGCAAAGTTATTAAGGAGGTTTTATGGCTGGTATGCAATGGTGGTCTGCACAAAAGCACCCCGTCCTGCTAAGAAAGAGCTTTCGGTTTGTTTTTGAAGCAGTGTTCCCTTTTGGACAATGATTTTGCCTAAAACCAGAGTGTGATCTTCCTGTCTTTAACTGAAAGGAAGTGGAAAAGGGCTGGGCGGGGAGGCTCATGCCTGTAATCCCAGCACTTTGGGAGGCCAAGGCAGGAGGATTGCTTGACACAAGGAGTTCGAGAACATTGTGGACAATATAGCAAGACCCCAACTTTGCAAAAAATTACCCGGGCGTGTGGGTGTGCACCTGTAGTCCCAGCTACTCAGGAGGCTGAGGCAGGAGGATGGCTTGAGCCCAGGAGTTTGAGGTTACAGTGAGCTATTAATATGATTGTGCCACTGCACCCTAGCCTGGGTGATAGAGCAAGACTCTGTCTCTGAATAAATAAATAAAAGAACTGGAAGAGGAGGAGGAGCATGAAAGAAAAACCCTCTTCCATCTGCAGGGGCTGCTGTCACCCCAAGTCAGTCATTTGAACCACTAATTATTTTGGTGACAAGGAGGGAGACTGTCATTACATGCCATTTCAGACTGGCCGCGCAGAATTCCCAACTTGGTCTTCAGCATGAATCCAAAAACGCGGTGGCCCCCCTCTTCCTGATGCCGGGGGCGCCCAAGCAAAACCCTCAGAAGGCTATCTCAGGTTCGCTGTTATGTGGGGTTGCACCAGATATATGCTCTTATAGGGTCTTGTATATTACAAGCACTTGAGAAACAGGAGACAAGGAAAAAGCTAGCAGGTTCACAGATGCATAATTCATGGTGAGGGTGAAGCTGCCGAGGGTGACAAGCCCATTGGATGTGCGGGGTGTGGCCTGCTTTCATTCGTTCACAGAGGACAGTCGTTCACCTGACTGTGGGAGGCGATGGTGCTGACGCAGCAGGTGGCTTTGCCCACAGAGGGGGATTTCTGCAGCCATAGAGCAGGGTGGGGAATCCCAGCCCGCTTGGAAGGGGCAGCTCTGCCATCCAGGGAATCTGATTCCCAGAGAGAAGCTGGGAGCCCTGCAGGCACTTGGGTGTCCTTTCCATTCTGTTGAAGGAGAATATCCTTGTGAAATAGCGTTCCTTTGCTCAGTGACACAGGCACCCAGCTTTACATGTAGAATTTGTTTCACCCTCACTGGTCTTGATGGCTTCCTGGCTTCTGAGGGTCTCGCCACACCTTCTGCCCCGGGACAAGCTGGACACTGAAGGGAAGCATTAGCGCCTCCCTGCCGGTGTCTAAGGCCCTGAGGAGTGGCCTTCTCTAGCTACGAGCCCCTCGCCATCTGGAGGGGAGGAGCTTGGATGACACTCCAGGCGCCAGGCTGCTAGGAGGATCCTGCACCTGTTCCTTTTCCCTCTTGGTCACTTTGGCTTTTCACTGGGAAATTCACTCCTGGTCCTTCCAGCAGTGTCAGTGGGTCTGCCGAGGAGTGATCCAAACAGACCTGTCCTCTTACATTTGTCTCGCCACCATCTAATAAAATCCCAGCTGCCTTGAGCAGGTGTTCCAGTGGCAAAGGTTTGCCTGGCTGGGGGAGTTTTCATACCATCAACACCCTCCGGCGGCTCGGTCCGGGGCAGGGAAGAGGCCCCTTCTACAGTCAGGAGGGGGTGGAAAGAAAGGCTCTCCCACCATTTGGTGGTCATCACCTGGGTGGGAGTCACTTGCCAGACTTGGGCAGGTCCCGAGCAGCTCTCTGTAAGTTTCACAAAATAGTCTACAGCAGACTCAGCATGGTTTTACCAATGATCAACTCTTCATTGGCATTTTTTTAAAAGAAAAAAATTATCTCATTCAAATTTGTAATTTCAGTCGTGAAAAGGGAATACATACATTATTTGTGTTCTCTATGTACACAGTAACAAGAAATCGCATGCAGTGAGTTGAAACACAACAGACACTAGAATATTCTGTATCCCAGCAAGGTGCTGGTACGTGTGTGCTGGCGACTGTGGGCGATCTTGTTGAGCTTCCTTCTTTTGCTAAGATCCCTCTGCTGAGAATGGAATTAAGGAACTCACAGAATAGCCTCTCCACTGTGCTGCCTCAGTATTTACTGCTTGCTTGTGTTTTATACCTGCTTATACCATATTCTAACCATTCACTTACATATCGATTTCCAACACTAGACGCTTGAGGACAGGCGTCTCGTTTTATCCTCCTTGGTGTCTGTCCTGGGGCAGATGCTGCCTGGCACAAGATGGGTGTTCATGGGTTCATTCTGCAGTTCCGTATCCAGTACTTGCTCTGGGCCTGGCACCTGGGGACACAGCGGTGAATAGGACAGCAGCATCTGAAAGAACTTGAGAGTCCATCTAGCTCAACACTTTCTTGTAGTAAGTGAGGAAACAGGCCCAGTGAGGAAAGGGTCCGACTTGGCACAGCTAGAACCAGACCTGGTCTAGGGCTCCTGCCCTCAGGCCTGGATACCGGGAACACAACTTGGCAAATGGCAGCCTGTCTGCAGCCCAGCTCTTCTGTTTCCAGAGGCTGGACACAAAGACCAATAACAGCAGATGGGAGGGACATAGTAGCAGCAGAAGATTCTGGAAGAAGAGATGTCCAGGGTGGGGGTGGGGGTAGAGCCACACCAAGGTGGCATGTTCTCACATCAGAAGTGCACGCTGGGAACCTGTGACCTCTTGCAGGCCACATGGCAGGACACCAAGTCCCCGACCACCCCATGTGGCTGGCACTACAGCACCCCAGCACCAGTTGTTGGTGCAGGGCCAGCGCACACACTTTGCTCTCCACATTGGAAATGAAGAATAATTCTTGCCTCTTGGGTTTGCATAATTAAAACTGAAGAGCAGAATTTGCCTATCAACTTAAGCCCCGTGAAAATGCATAGAAAAACTCTCAAAATATGACTCATTATTACACAGATAAATCAACCCAGTCCCTTGCTTCCCACGTGCAACTGAATTTTATGCTGTAATAAGCAGGTATCACTAGGGACTACTTCCAGGGCCACATCCTGGTTTCTTGACAAAGATGAAAAGGCCCCACTGACTAGAATTTGTCTACATCTCCAGACTTATCTTTTCTTGCTTGTATCCTACACTCTGAGCATAGTGATGCCCTTGAAGTTCTTCCTATGCACCATTTTGTTTCAGCCCAGGCTTCCTGGAGCAAGCTCCCTGTTTTACCTTCTCCATGTGGATAATCCAGAGCCATCCTTCCCAACCCAGCTCACTTGTCACCTCCTATGGGTACCCTTCTTTCCTACACCTCAACCCCACACAGAGTGGGAGAAGCTGTCCCCCTACAATTGTCTGTTTACCTCCCTCATGGCACCAACCACACGCCTGTACACTCTGTCCAGCACAGGGCTATATTAGTTCTGTGTCCACAGTGCCCAGTCCGGACCCAGCTAAGGCCGGCACTCAACATGTGTCCAACAAGCAGGGCTGGTGCCCTCCCTGAGCCTGCCGTATCAAAGGTGCCATCTTGACACGAAAGGGATTACCATACCAGCCAACCAGCCAACTGATATTTCCTTTACAAACCTCAGTGAAAATAAGCAAAGCTACTTTGAATGCTGTAACCACAGTGTAAGTTAATCAATTTCCCATTCAGAAGGGAGCAAGAACTGCCTTATGAGAACAGCACCCCAGCCATTCCCGCATTAGTCTCCTGGCACCTCTCATTGAGCCAGTTCTCTTGGGGAGAGGTCTGTTCCCCGGCTGCCTCTGCGGGAAACTCCATGGAAAATGGAAGAAGAAAACCAGCCGGCCCCAGGGTGTTAATAACTTGGTTAATAAACTCTGTTCAAAGAAGGCTTTTTCTTCTTTCCCAGCAACAGAATTCCAGAAGGAGCCCAGGCCCAGGCACTCAGGACTACAATGGAAGACTAGGGCCCTGCAGCTGCCAGAAAGAGGGTCATGTGTAGGTCTCTGATTCCTGTTGCTGCCAGAGTCCCAAACCTGGAGGTCTCTGCAAAGTCAAGGCCAGTGCCAGGGCATTCTCCTCCACACCTCCCCCTAAACCCGATATTGGGCAAAGTGGAGGGAGGGTGCCCAGTATTTCTGCTGGGCGTCTGTACCAGAAGTGAAGGGTAGGGCTGATTTTGATACATTTCTTTTATTATTATTATTATTTTCAGACTATTATGGGGATTCAAACATTTTGGTTACATATAATGCCTTTGCCTGGCCCAAGCCAGGGCTATAAGCTTGCCCTTACCTCATACAGTGTGCATTCATTAATTGTGAGTTTATCCATCCCACCACCCCTTCCCACCTGACTGGTACCCAATGAATATATTACTTCTATGTGAGCACCTTAGTGTTAATTAGTTAGTACCGATTTGATGGCAAGTAGATGTGGTACTTGTTTTTCCATTCTTGTGATACCTCACTTCGAAGGATGGGCTCCAGCTCTATCCAGGATAATGTAAGAGGTGCTAAATCACCATTGTTTTTTGTAGTTGAGTAGTACTCCATGATATACATATATCACATTTTATTAATCCATTCATGTATTGATGGGCACTTGGGTTGTTTCCACATCTTTGCAATTGTAAATTGTGCTGCCATAAATATTCGAGTGCAGATGTCTTTATTATAGAATGTCTTTTTTTTTCTTTGGGTAGATGCCTAGTAGTGGGATTACTGGATCAAATGGTATTTCTATTTTTAGTTCTTTGAGATATCTCCAAATTACTTTCCACAGGGATTGTACTAATTTGCAGTCCCACCAGCAATGTAGGAGTGCTTCTATCTCTCCACATCCACACCAGCATTTGTTATTTTGGGACTTTTTGATAAAGTCCATTCTCACTGGAGTTAGGGTATATCTCATTGGGGTTTTGATTTGCATTTCCTTGATGATTAGAGATGTTGAGCACTTTTTTATATGTTTGCTGGCCATTATTTTGTCTTCTTTTGAAAAGTTTTGGTTTATGTCCTTTTCCCACTTTCTGATGGGGTTGATTTTTACTTGTTAATTTTCTTAAATTCTGTATAGATTCTTGTTATCAACCCTTTATCAGATGTGTAGCATGCAAATATCTTCTCACATTCTGTAGGTTGTCTATTTGCTCTAATGATAGTTTCCTTGGCTGTGCAGAAGCTGTTTAATTTCATCAAGTTCCATTCATTTATTTTTGTTGCTGCTGTGATTGTTTTGAGGGTCATCTTCATAAATTCTTTGCCAAGGCCAATGTCTATAAGAGTTTTCCCAGCATTTTCTCCTAGAATTCATAAGGTGCCATGCCCTAGGTTTAAGTCTGTTATCCATCATGAGTTGATTTTTGTGAGAAGTGAGAGATGGAAAAAATAAGTCTATGTTTCATATGGAACCAGAAGATAGCCAAAGCAATCTTAAGCAAAAAGAACAAATTGGTAGGCATCAGTCTACCAGAATTCAAGCTTTACTATAAGGCTATAGTAACCAAAACAGCATAGTACTCATTTTGCTACAATTCTTAGTTGTTCCCACAGTCTATTAAGAAGCAGAAATTCATTAATGCCAAAAGAAGTTAAGAAAAAGTGGACTAAAGAGATCATTTCCCTTTTTCCATGAAGGAATTTTCCCAAGTCGGTAAGGAGAAGAGATCATATACATCTGCCTCGAGTCCCTACCAGCAATGTGGGATGGTGTCAGCTCCAGAAATCCTAGTCTGACTTCCAAGAGGGGCAGACTGGGGCTGATGGAGGGTAATGCAGGGCAGAGAGGAGACGTTCACATTCAAGTTCTGCCATCTGCTCACGGCAGGACCTGGGGGAATTTACTAAACCTCTTTGGGCCTTGGTTTCTTTGCCAATAATAAATAAAATGAGAATAATACCCACTCTGTGAAGTTATGGGAATGGAATGCACACACACACAAACCACACCCATAATTTATCATCTGTGATTTCTGGCATGAGTCTCTTTAAAGTAAGTGAGAATCAACTACTCCTCGCAGTTCTTCCTCCCCCGCCAGCATCTTTTATAGTTGTCTTGATCACCTCTAACTGAACAGCGTTTTTCCAAAGCAATTTGCTCCTAGCAAGTTTTCACCTTAGCTTCATTAAATAACTGCATATTCAACTTAGTTTCATTAAATCAGTGTACAACTGGCATAAGCAGGTTTGGGACTAACCACAAGTGAGACTAAGTAAGCAAATGACTTGACTGCTGGGGTGGAGGTGCTCAGGCAGGTGGAGAACCGACTGCTGGCCCTGGGCCTCTCTAGAAGACACTGTTGGTCCTGTGCCCATGTCCCGTTGTCCTCAGCATGTGGGTGCACACTGGCCTGACTTTCAACTACCACTGCCTGCACTTCTTTGCCTGAAGACCTCCTCTTCTGCTGCAGCTGCCACCTGCACAGCAGGCCAGAAGTGCCACAGAACTACCGGACGCTCTCACATCCGTGACTGATGGGAACTGAAGTATAAATACCCCAGCTTTCTCACCCCTAAGGCTGGGTGACTCTGACATATGCTCTGTACTCCGTGGGCACCAGCTTGGAAACTCACCCTTGAGTGGCCGTCTTCCCTTTCATGCCTCACTTTCCTGCAGCCCTGCTCTGCTGGTGTCCTGGCATCTCTTGAATCCTTGACTCAGAGTTTGCTTCTGGGGGAACCCAAACATAGAGAGCCTCAAATGTAAGTTTTACTCTGGGAATGGAGAATGGAGGACAATACAGCACTTCAGTTACATGAGGGTCACCATGTACACAAGCCCATCTGTGGTAGGTTGAATAAAGGTCCGCAAAGATGTCCTTATCTGAACCCTCAGAGCCTATGAATATGTTACCTGCATAGTAAAAGGACTCTGCAAGTGTGATTGGGTTAAGGATCTTGAGGGGGGAGATCCTTATGGGTCCTCATAAGAGGGACAGAGAAGAAGCCAGAGTGAGAAGAAGGCAGAGTGACAAAAGAAGCAGAGGCAAAGAGAAAAGATGCTACACCACTGGGTTAAGATAGAGAGGAAGGGGCCACAAGCCAAGGAAAACAGGCAGCCTCTAGAAGCCAGCAACAGTGAAGAAATACTTTCTCCTCTAGAGCCTCTAGAAAGAACCAGCTCTGCTAGCACCTTGATTCCAGCCTCATAAGACTCATCTCACACTTTTGGCCTCCAGAACTGTAAGAGAATAAGTTTGTGTTGTTTTAAGCCATGTTGTTTATGGCAATTTGCTTATAGCAGCCCTAGGAAACTAATACAACCGCCAATCCTTGCTTCACTTTGAGGACTGAACTCTGATCTTTTTCTTTTGCTCAAAATTCCTTCCTCCTTCCTAAAGTAGGCCAGATGAGTCACACTCACAAAAGGTAAATTCCCACTAACAAGCTTTTGTTAACTAAAGTGTGGTTTACTTCCCAACCTGATTCTAGTATAGCATTAATACCACCAAAAAGATAGAAAGCCCCCCATCTTAACTCAAGCATCCTAGCACATCCTTATCTTAACTTGAAAGATTCTCCTGTCTGGACCTCCCAGAGTGCTCACACCTTTATCTTAAATTAAGCATTTCCTTTCTGGTCTTTTAGATAAAGCCTAACTCTCTCAGCCAATTGCCAGCCAAAGAGTCTCTAAACCCACCTATAACCTGTAAGCCCCTGCTTCGAGATGCCTCATCTTTCTGGGCCAAACCAATGTATGCCTCTTGTGTATTGATTTATGACTTTACCTGTGATCCCTGTCTTTCTGAAATGTATAAAACCAAACTGTAACCCAGCCACAGTGAGCCCACTTGCTCAAGGCTTCTTGGGAGTGGCTCTGGGCCATGGTCCTCAAATTTGGCTCAGAATAAACTTCTTTCAAATATTTTAGAGTTTGGATTTTTCCATCCACAACTTTGTAGTGGATACAATTTCTCCCCATTTTGCAGATGGGAAAACCGGCACTGAGGGTGGAATAGCTTGCAGTTAGATCAATGAGCCAAAAAGCAATGCAGCTCCTGGGTTTGACTGGATCAAGTCCTGTCTGTTCTCCCTGAACCCAATCAAGTCTCCTCCACCCACGGCTCCGACACTGATTCCAAGAGGCAAACCTGCAAAGCCACACCCCTGAGGTTGGTTTTCCTGGGGTCTCTAACGCCCATTAAAAGGCTTAACAACCAAAAAAACAAACACAGCAAGCCTGGTGAAGATGATAAAAGAAACTCATAGGAGCTTGAGATGGGTCCAGAGTCTACTTTGGTACACAACCAAGTAATAAAACCTGCTTAAAAAAGCCCAAGACAGTTTCCATAATTCTATCCCGGAATGAAGCAGGATAGACAAGGCACCAGAGTACAACTCTTACTGTATGTCAGGAGAAACCCAAATACTCCAATGGGTAAGAAAAATAAAGTTGCTGCTCAAATATTATTCAATAATCAGTACTATTTTATTGAGTGCCTGTGTGCTGGGCACGCAGTGATGACTGGCTTGGCCATGCTGAGGACACGGGCAAGCAGGAGTGCTCACCCGCCGCAAGAGCTGGGATGCCGCGGGACGCGTGGTTAATATCTTTCTCAGCTGGGGAACTTGCCTGAGGGCCTACTCGGTACCAGACGGGGGCTGGGAGCTGCGGAGAAGGTGAGGCAGTCCCTGCCACAAGGGAGCCAAGAGTCTAGCGAGGTTAATAAACAGGTCGTGACTAGGTGGCCTGCACTCTTCCTCCATTTATTCGACAAATATTTACCGAGTGCACTCTGTGTATCAACACCTTGTCACAGGTGCTAGAGTTGACAAAACGTTGGGGACACAGCGGAGGCTGGAAGGACGGTCAGCGGAGGGTCCGAGAAAGCCCGGCAGCAACCTGAGCTGAGAGCTAACAGCTGAGTCGCGCCCCCAGGTGCAGAACGGGTGGGACATCTTTGCACCCCGTCTCTGCATGCACTTCCCATCAATATAATCCGTGCGTTCCACCCACGCATCTTCTTTGAGACAGGCTACGACTGTCAAGTACGAGCAACCGAGTTTTAATTACAGCCGTCATTGTTTCCTTGCACTTCTGGAGCAACTCGGCACCCAGGCAATTAACTCCGCCTGTTTTTATCAGGCTCGTCCCTACCACGGAGACACCTGGCAGCTTCCAGTTCCTGGGAAGGTACTGAGGGTCAGCGTCTAAATAGCTTTCAGCTCTCATTTGCCATCCCATCAGCTTTCAGCAGGCGCTGCCTCCCATATCTGATGGGAAACTCGCACCGTGTCAGATATGACAAATAGGGCTTTAGAACAGCCAAGGGAAATATAAACAAAGAGATCTACTTTTCAGACTCTGGTATGAACAGTTCTGGAGAAACGGATGGAGAGAGGATGTTAACTGACTTCCTGGGAAACCCGTTCAAATGGGAGAGAACAGACACTCCGCGCCCCATCCCCGATAATAAAAACCATCGTGAAATCTCCCTTGCATGGACTTGTCTGCGTTTTGAGGTCTCTTGGGTCTAGAACAGCATGAGCATGAATGCAGCCAAACACATCCTGGGTGACTAAGGGAAGAGTTTACAGAATTTCAGGGCTGGATAATTGTATATTCCTTTTCAAACTCATTTTTTCAATAAAATGAAATTTTTCTCCATTAAAAAATGTAACAACAAAATGTGGTCTGTACATACAATGGAATATTATTCAGCCTTAAAAAAGGGAATTTGGACACACGGATGAACATTGATGGTATTACACTAAGTGAAACAAGACAGTCATAAAAGGACAAATGCCATAATAGATTCAGCAAAACAAATCTATACTGACAGAACTCAGAACTGTGGTAGCACAGGGGGAGGTCAGTGTGGAAACTGACTGGGAAGGGGCACTGAGGAATTATCTAGGGTGATGGGCTTATTCTATATCCTGATAGGATTATGAATTGCACCAGGGTATCCTCTTCTCATAAAGCATGAGAAGAGTGTCTGGCACGTGGTCGGCTCGAACAAGATAAAGTCTGTGCGTTAACAGTATCCTGCACTGCCTTTTCACAGCTCGTAGCACAATCTGTAATTATACATTTTGGGGATTATTTGGTTAATCTCTGTTTCCCTCACTAACCTCTAAGCTCCAAGGAGGTAAGGCCAGTGACCATTTTTTCTTCACTATTCTATCCCTAGCACCTTGCTGCCAGTCAGGGGTAGGGCCTTAGCAAAGGCTTGGTGTATGAAGGAGAACCCACTGGTTTTGCACGTAAGCCCCTCCTAGGAGATAATGAAACCTGAGCCAGAGAGGGGAAGGGACTCACCCTGCGTCACACAGCCCATGTGAGCCCGAGCTAAGGTGTCGAGGCCCCTTGATTGTCAGAGTTCCTTCTGCCATACCAAGCAGTGACCCCCCCCAAGTCTGAGGTCAGACCTCCTAGGCTGTGGGAGCAGCTCCGGGGCCCCCAAACAGTCCCTCCGTGCACACGCTATTTGTGCTTTCTCTGTAAGGCACATGCATCAGCTGCCTGGATGCAGGGAAGCTCCGGGCCCTCTTCCTGCTGGGCCGCTATGCTTTGCTCACCTCCCTGACTTTCTGTTTCAAGTCATTTGAGCATTTTCTGTCACCACTCAGCAGCTATTTGACATACTGGCACAGACCTTGAAACTGTTTTGGACGTGGCAGGCCACATCCTCAGTCTCCCTTCGCAGATGGAGCAGGCCCGAGGATCCCATCCATGATTCCCGGGGCCTGGGAGTGTCCTCCTCTCCTGTGATGCACGTGCAAAGCTGACTGTCCACCCTTCCCAGAGGGAACCGTGGAGCAGCTTCCCTAAGCTTCGGGGTGGGTGCCTGTCAGCACCAAGGTCTGAGAATGGGCCCTGGGAGTATCTGAGAGTTTGTCATTGACTCCTGGAATTCTTGGATTCCACTCTCATCCCACAGGCCAATGACTGGTCTCCTGGGTGACTCATCCATGCTTCAGTCAATTCCCACAGCTTGGAAGGCTCACTTAGAGTGACCATGGAGATATTTCTGCCTTTCCAATGGGAGCCTTGGATATCGCCATTTAAGTCCTAAGAACCGTTTTAAGTTCAACAACAGCCGGGTCTCCAAAAAATAGGTCATTTTATTATAATTCAGAAGCCTTTGAATGTAGATAGCAGCAAAGACAAGAGTCTAGGCTTTGGAGTCAGATAGACCTGGGCTTGGGTTCCAGTCTGGCCTCTCGGCAACTCTGTGACCTTGGTCATGTTCCTTAACTTCCCTGATCCTAACTCTTCTTTACAAAACAAAGAAGATGCAAAGTAAGACATGCAATGCTCTTGTCACAGTGCCGGGCACAGAGTAGGCACCGCGTAGATGCCAAGATAATGCTGTCGAGCTGGCAACGCCCCAACCGTGTGCATCCTCACAGTTACGCAGCCTGCCTGAGACACAGTGCGCCTGTATCTATTCTATTACTGACACATAATTCTCATGCCATAAAACCCGCCCTTTTAGAGTGTATAATTCAGTGGTTTTTAGTATAGTCACAAAGTTGTACAACCATCAGCACTATATAATTCCAGAACATTTTCATCAGCCAGAAAAGAAGCCCTACCCTTACTAGCAGTCACTCCCTGTTCTCCCCTCCCCCAACTCCTGGTGACCACTAATCTGCCTCTGTCTCTGTGGATTTCTCTGTTCTGGACATTTCATATAAATGGGCCTGTGCAGCATGTGGTCTTTTGTGCCTGGCTTTTTCCCCTTAGCACCATGCTTTCAGGGTCTATCCATGTTGTAGCGTGTCATTGTATGGAGCTACCACATTTTGTTCACTCATCCATCAACTGATGGACATGTGGGTTTTCTCCACTTTTTGGCTCTCATCCATTATTTTATCCAATCCTCAC